>LPNX010989682.1:7011-17567 GCA_001517045.1 Pseudotsuga menziesii | reverse complement strand
AGTGGAAGATTTGGCTTTGCAAGATTAACAAAAAGCAGAACCGCCGTTTCAGTAAAGCTAACTGGCTTCCTTGTGAAGCAAAATGGTTGAGACGACGGACTTCAACAGAAGTCATGTATGAATCGAGGCTTTCAGCAGCTTCTGTAGTGACTGTCCTCCCGCAACCGCCATAAGCAACAGGGTTTGCTCCCTCTTCATTGTTTGTGGGTTCAATAGAAGAACCCATGTTCGTATAATCGTTGTGCTTGTTATTCGAGGGAACCCAAAACTTTTGAAACAGTACAGAATCACCTCGAAAGAGACTAGGGATATCTGAGGACAAAGTGGAAGATTTGGCTTTGCAAGATTAACAAAAGCAGAAACGTCGTTTCAGTAAAGCTAACTAGCTTCCTTGTGAAGCAAAATGGTTGAGACGGACTTCAACAGAAGGCATGTATGAAAGAGCCTCTCAGCTGACCTCTAGTTATATATAAAAAGGTATGTGACCTAATTCCCCATTACACATGACGTTTTCTTGTTCAAAATTCGGTATAAAAAGGAACTTGTTAAACATAAGAAAGGGTTTTGGTAAAGTAATTGAAGTACCCTTATGCTATTTAGGTCAGAGTCTGTTTTGAACGTTAGAGTTATGAATCTCGATGTTAATTGTCGAGTTTAAATTACTGAACAAATAATAGCCGAGTCCAACTTGTTACATAAAAGGTGGGGACTATTGGGTTTTAACATATAGTTTTAATTTCTTATTCAACAGCTTTAGTCTTCATCTTTATGATATTGACGTGAATTAAATTTTTTTAATGTTGACGTCAATCAATGTTTTATTATTTTTTTTTTTACTAATAGTATAAAATATTTTATTTTTATTACCACCATTATGATTACCATGATGGTGGTTATTGGCATTTCCTATAAAACCAAATTTAGTTTATCAAATTTTAAGAGAAAGGTCAAATTTGCTTTATGAGACCTTAGGAGAAGAGATAAGGTAGAGATTATTTGTTTTAGTTTGAAATATTATTCCAAAGCTAAAGGAGAAATGTCCTCGATTTTCTAGGGTTTTAAGAAGTTAAGAAGTTGGATAGATTTGCGGTGGAGCAAACATTATAGAACTAAAATCTATTGATAAAATAATAATTAAATTTTATTTATTATTAATATTTTTATAGACCTTTGGTGATACTAATAATGAGATGATTTGGACCTCTTTTCCATTTCATAGTTATTTACCCATTTTACCTAAAACAGAAAATTATTACTTATTTTAATTTTAAAGATTTAATTTTTCATTATGATGTGAATTATTACTTGTTTTAATTTTAAAGATTTAATTTTTCAAATGGTCAATGTTTTTAAGAGACAAGTTTTATCATCAAAATTCCTATGGAAAGACTGTCATTATAACCTGCATCTCAATTATTGCAATATTCAAAATAAATAAGGAAAATGGATGAATTCGTCCACTTTTTAATTTCATTTTAAATTGCAATATTTAGAATAACTCGGAAAATGGATGAATTTGTCCACTTTCTTACTTTATTTTAGAATTATGATGATAACGATTAAGACCAAATTTAGTCTATGGGGCCTTATCAAAGATAAAACTTTATAAAATCACATAGATTGCAAACCCTTTGTGTCCATGGAGTTTTAGGAATGGACCAAGGCCCTCTTTGGCTATTAAGTTATGAAGTTCATGAGAGTTTGTTGTAAAGCATTAAAAGTAATGGGTTCTTTTCAAACTATGTAATAATAAAGATATGATCGTACTTATATTTTACAATGTAACTTTTCAATTAATAATTATTTGAAAATTGATAGTTTTATTTGGGAGGAAAGTTAACCACTAACTTTATATCAAAATGATATGAGTCTTTCGTTCCTACATTGTTATTAATTAACTATAACATAAGATAAATATTTTTATTTTTCACATAAAAGCATTTCAATTTTGTTCTGAATAAAAATTAATTATTCCAATAATGATGTGAACAATGAAGTATATATTATAGAAATAATTAAAACTCTCCATTTCCTTCCTATAATATATTATATGTGAATTTTAATCAATATATTGATAACAAAAACCCATAGTTTAACATGTGCAAAGGTCACTTAGTATTGACAATACAAGGTAGTAATATATGTTACTAACATTATAATTGTTTGGGTGTCTCATTTATGGACTATGAAGTTGTGAAGAATTAAAGGAATTATTAGTTAATACTTTTTAAATTGGATATGTATAGATAGATGGAATTGGAATATAATAGAGTGATTTGCATTTCCACGCATTATTAATGAAAAAAAGCATGTATGTATTGGGATTAATATAATGCATTATTCTGTATGTAAGGGATAAACTAAGTGGAAGCATGTAAAATTATTGGACTATGTAAACTTAAACATTTCAGATATCAAGTATTAAAGAGGATACGTGTAATAGCCATACTTTAAAAGTTTAATTACTTGATGTAAATATTGTGTATACAGTTATGACTTTAGTTGATGTTGTAAATAAATAATTACTCACTATTTTTAATTAAATTACCCAATGGCTACGAGAAACCTTGCTTCGAATTGACATAACTCTTATTTAAGTTAATTGTTGACCTTTTTCTCATCTTTGGTGGGATAAGTGGCCAATGTGGAGAGTTGTTTATTATCAAGAAATTCCTAGGAAAATAAAAGGCTCACCATGTGAGGAAAAACCTTTCTTATGAAAAAATAGAGCTTTTAGGCTTTAGATTGAGTAAGCTATCATGCTTTGTTGATTGAGATTTCATGCTGTGAGAGAAACACTAGAACCCTCAAGGATCTACTATTTGAGCTTTCAAGATGAGAATGAAATCAAGGCTTTACGTATTTGCACTTTATTTGAGCTTTCACGATTAAGATATTACAAGCTATGGGTAGTAACTATCCCCCACTATTAGTGGCACTAGAAGAGAAAGGGGGTGGACACTTGTAGGTTTTCCAAGTTTTAGGGTTACTAAGACTAGGTGAATGCTCGATGTTGTTTTCCGAGTCCATTATTGAGTTTCAGACAAGTTTATATCTTTCCTTGTGATTATAATTAGGTAAGAGTTCTTTAATTATTTCATGAAAAAAGTAGAAGAATATTTAGCTCAATGTATTGAATATCAACAGGTAAAAGTTTAACCTTAGCATCCAGCTAAATTGTTATAGCCGTTACCTATTCCAAAATGGAAATGGAAATTATTAGTATGGATTTCATAATTGGCTTACCTAAAATTGTTAAGCAAAATGACTCAATCATAGTTGTGGTAGCTAAACTTAGTATTACTATTAATATTACTGATATTTTTATGAAGAAAATTTTCAAATTGCATGGTGTACCTAAAATACTAATTTCGGATAGAGATGCAAAATTTATAGGAAATTTTTGAAAAGCTTTATTTAAAGGTTTAGGCATGTAATTAAATTTTAGTACTACATATCATCCTCAAACTGACGGACAAACAAAAAGGGTAAATGAGGTTTTGGAAGACATGGTTATAATGTACGTAATGGATAAACCAAGTAAGTGGCAAGATTATTTTCATGATCCAACCAGTAGCTGAGAGGTTTTCCTTGACAACCGACAACCTATAGGTTCATCTCGAGAGGTTCATCTCAACATGTTCAGCAAGGAAGTTCGTAGCCGACATCATATCAATATGCTCTATGACGGTTCAACTTATGACCATTATAAGCTCTTGTAACTAAACGTAGCGAGTAGTCACCCAAACATCTCAGCATCCTCTATATAAGCATGAGCATCAATGTAATATAGTGTTATTTTTTATCATCATCTCATTCCTCCATCTCTCATGGAGAAAAAATAACAAATTGGTTCTAATTATTGCATATTGTCTATGTGTATATTTCTTGTCCACCTAGTGTGTTTCTTGCTTTGTTGTATCTCTTTATATGCTTCCACCATAACAGAACTCGACTCATTCATTCAACTGTTTTCCCCATTGTGCACCTGGGACCGACCTTGATCATTGGTATTAGAGCAATATCTTGTCTCGAGATTAAGTTACATAAGCACTTCCATCAAAGTTATTTAGCTTATGTATGTTCAAACACGCTCGCAATCCCAACAACAAAATCAGGCAGTTCCTTAGACTTCAAAAAATATGACTGAAGAAACAGACAATACACATGCAACTAACGAGACAGAGCAACTCATATAAAAATTCATGGCTCACCAGCGAACGGAAATGTTCATCTAGTTCAGTGATATTCGGTTGAGAGTCACTACGAACTCCTTGGAATACTCGACGTAATTTCACTCTAATAAAATCAGCCCCTTTAAAGTGAAAATGAATCTGGACATACTGAACATTGAAGGAAAGTTTGACATGTAATCCGTCGATAATTGGGTGCAACAATTGAAACCTTACTTTGCGGTAAATCAACTCTCTGAAGCGGAAAAGATCACCATTGCATACTTGAAAATGTCAACCTTTGTACACTACTCGTGGGAGAACCTATCGACAAAAATGGATAAAGAATAAGACCCCATCGACACATGGATAGAATTTTTTGAATATGTCCGAAAGGAGTTCTATCCACGTAAGTACATCGAGCAATAATACAAGAAGTGGCAGAAACTAAGGCAACAGAAAGACGAGTCTGTATCGAGTTACAATGATGATTTTATTGACTCATGGATAGAATTTGAATCTAAGAAGAATAGAAATTGCTTTTCATGAAGTACATCAATGATTTATCCCCGTATATTCACCAAGAGATGGATTTTCTAACAGTGAGAATGCTTTTAGAAGCATTTGATTATGAAAAAAACATTGAAGCTATAAAAAAAGGAAAGATACCTATCACGAACAAGCCAACATGTCCAACATCCGACAAGAAGTTCTCAGCTGACTCTCACAAGCTCGAGAATCCTTCTCTGCAGAATCCACCAAAGCCTGATCACCAAAAGAAGAACTTTTAGAAAGATAAGAGGGATTACAACAATTCATCATGGCATGATGCGACAAAATGCAAATCTCAAAAGACATTTTTGGAAAAATTGTTGACATCCGACTCGCCCTATAGAACCCTGGTAGAATCTAATCTAGATGTATCGACCCTCCTGCCTTCGATAGCCTTGACCATCATCACTGAGGAGGAACGAGAATGCCTATTCCATACACATATATGGGTTAAAAATGGTCCATTACGTCTCATTATGGATAACATTAGTCATAAGAACTTTTTTGATGAAGATATTTTGAAGAAATTAGGTCTTCTCACCACTCCACATCCTCAGCCTTACAATATTAGTTGGATGAAGGATGGGCAGAAACTAAGGATCACATGGCAATGTCGACTCTCCTACTTCATTAAGCCTTTTGAAGATGAATTATTGTGTGACGTGGTGCCGCTTCCCTTAACGGACACCCTATTCGGTGAATCCTACCTATGGGATCGACATGGTACATATCAGTCACGACCTGAGAAGGTGATTCTCAAAATACGAAACCAAATGGTATGGCATACCAAAGAGACAACCCACATCAATGATTGCAATTATATATTCCAAAGAAACAAAGAAGCTTATCAATCATGCTCAAAAGTTCACATTAATCATGATAAATCCTCAACATTCAAAGAAGACTACATCAGTGAGTCGACTCACTCACTAGCACGGCTACTGAAAAAAACAATAGATCGACAGCATTATTGAAAAATAATAGAACATATTTCAAGAACTAGATGGATCACCTCTACATCGTTAAGTAAAACATTCCATTGAACTCGTTCCTAGTTCTCCATTACCTTACGCATTTGTTTACAAAAGATGCATTCTTGAAAATGAAGAGATTCACAAAAAAATATAGGATTTGATTGACAAGGGTCATATCTGCACTAACTCCTCTCCTTGTGGAATTCCATTCGTCTTAATTCCAAATAAATACGGGACTTGGCACATCTGCATCGACTATTGAGCTCTCAACAAAATTTCAGTGAAGAAGAGATACCCTCTTCCATGGATTGATGAAATCATCGATAATTTGAAAGGTGCTAAGTTCATTACTAAACTCAACCTCAATTTGGGATGCCACTAGATTCCAATCGAGTCCACTCATGTAAGGAAAACGACTTTCAAAACCAAGGAAGGATTGTTTGAATGGTTGTTCATGCCTTTCATCTCAACTAATGCACCTGCAACCTTAATGAGATATATGGCTGACCTTCTGCGACCTTTCATCGGTAAGTGTGTCATTGTCTATCTCAACGATATAATGATTTTTAGGCGATCATGGGAAGAACATGTCAAACAAATTCGACATGTTTTCGATAGTGATCTAGATGGATATCGGTGGCCACCCACCTATTCCACTGGCTCAAAACAATTGTCCTTTATGGTAGTTTTCTAGTTATTTTCTTACAGTTTTTTGGGTCCCAAACTTTCAGGGCCGTTTTGAGGCCCTAAACGACATTTTTTGGTGATTCAAGGGCCAAATGATTGCCATCGGCATGCATTTGTCCGACCAAAAGCTGTAAGTATTAGATATAACTTTGCAACGAGCTATCGAACGCCCAAATCGGAGATCTTATGCAAAAGTTATGACCCCAAGAAATTAACTATTCAACTTACCACCTTGGGGCCGCAAACTTTATGATTGTTCATCTTCTAGGGTTACATTTTGGAATTTTGGGGTTCTCACACTCATTATTATTATAAATAGGTCTCTTTGGCCTCATTTTGTATTGAT
This sequence comes from Pseudotsuga menziesii, assembly GCA_001517045.1. Classification (NCBI taxonomy): domain Eukaryota; kingdom Viridiplantae; phylum Streptophyta; class Pinopsida; order Pinales; family Pinaceae; genus Pseudotsuga; species Pseudotsuga menziesii. Next base: position 10,836 of record LPNX010989682.1, on the reverse strand, counting down.
CTTGACATGGATGAGCGTAGTAGACACATCTCTTCTCAGAGATAGCTACCACCATTCTAGCAATTGTATTATAGTCTGTTCTATTTTCTCCATTTAATAGAATATGGGTTTAATGTATCTTTTTTATCTTTGAAAAATGTGTGTGATTATGATTTTGTATATGTTCTTTCATTTTGTTCATGCATAAATCTGGATAAGTGGTATCATAGAAGTCTGCTCTTTGATTGTTTCTCGACGCATGTCTCCAATGAGGTCCGAGTATAGAGAGTTTGGTCTCGAACTAGTTTCACTTGATCATTCTCACCGTCCCAAATGAACTCCCACGGTGGAAGAAAAGAGAGAGGATGGAGCAGGACATCCTATCAAGCCACTACTCGAGGAATCCCTCAAGCGACATAGAAATGAGATGATGGATAGTTTCGCTCAAATCCTTCGGTGAATGCTGGCAACTGCAAGTACATCTTCAATGAGCAGTCCATTCAGGGATGCAACTCCCTTCAAGGTACAAGTTACCTTTGATATTCCTTTATTTGAAGGAAAAATCGACGCAGATGCCCTATATAACTCGTTGACTATTCTAGAAGGGTATTTCTCAGTCCACAATTTTTTCGACAGAGAAAAGATCACCTTTGCACTCCTTGAGGTAGTCCCCCATATCCAAAATTGGTGGGGTACTTATTGTGAGCAAAACTCATCAGACAAGTCTGGAATGTTTGAAACAAATCCCACTTGGGCCTCTTTCATAGATGCCGCGAGGAAACAGTATTACCCTGTGGAAAACTATGATGACCAGTACACAAAATGGACCATTCTGTGTCAAGAAAGGGACGAGATGGTGTCAGACTACAATAATAACTTTCATACCATGCATACAAAACTGAGTATCAAAGACTTTGAGTCGCACCTCATTATGAAATATCGCAGTGGTCTACATAGGTACATCCGAACTGAGATGGAATTCCTCGACATCTCTTCACTTGGATCCGCCTGTCGGTATGTTGTCAAAATCGAGGAGAAATTTTGATGGAAGAACAAGCGAGACTTTGGACTTGTGAATCAACCACAGAAGCAAGGCAACGGAAACCTTGGCCCGTAGAACATAGTAAAAAAAACCAACAACAAGTCCCCACCACAAGCAAAGAAGGGAGATTGAAAGACAAAGAAGGACACTGGTAAGTGGTGCAAATCAGACAAAGTATCCACTGTTCCTAGACTATAACTGTGCACATGTGTATAAGGCCACTTGTTTGTAGGACAAGTGACCCACCTCTACACATGTACAATTTTACAGCAATATACATACTCTACCCCTTCTAATTTGAACCAAAAATCACTTTAAAAATAAAACATATTCTTAACTATTATGTCCAGCCAAGTTTTCTAATATCATAATGTTAGGGTTAACCTTGACTCGGGATTAAGTCAAAGGTGGTTTAGGTCTTGCACATGGTTTGGGCACATGGTTTGTTGTAGCCCATAGTATTGTCCAATGGTATTGCATGTGATTAAGCCTTTATAATGCTTGAGGAGGCTCCATTGTATAGAGGCCTCGAGGTGAGCAGTTACTAGCTTGCTTGGCCTAGATGGCTGGTTTTGGCCATGTAATGAAGATCTTGATTGGTGTTGGTTTTCCCTGTGTAGGGTTTCCAAGGTATATTGTGTGTCTATATGTGGTTGCTTGTGATAATGCTTATTCCTCGCTCATTATTATGTTAATGTTGCTCGGTTTTAACCTAAAAACTGGTATCAAAGCCATGGTTTGGCTTGGTTATGCTCGTTAGTGTTTATATGTTGAATCAAATTGTGGGGTGCATGTTCAGGGGTTACCGACACCCTAGCAGTAATTTTTGGGTCCATGTGAAACTTATCCGTAGGCAAGTTTGGATTTCTGTGGATGCTAAAATCATAAGGTATCCCTCTTATGCACAAAGAAGGGATGTTGCATCAAGTGTGGAATGAACCACTAGGTAGGTACAAGGGTGGTAGGTGTACTCATAGCCTATCTTGATGTGGATTTGAGAGGTTGAGTCTTCGATTGCGGGAGAAATGTGAAATGGTTTAATCTCGGTTTTTGGAGCAAGATTGATGAGCCATGTATGTAAAGAGAATTCCTAGAGAATTAGAGGTTACAGCAGCGGATGACCCATGTAATCCGGTAGATGGACTTTTCTTTATATGGACATCAATGACAGATTTTGGATGTAGGTACAAAGGGAGCATGGCAAAAGACAAGCAAGGAAGCCAGCATGGAAAGAGAGAGGATGAAGCAATGGATGGTGATGATGTAGTCACCATGAAAGCACATGAAAAAAAAAGGTAATGGAGCGGTTTGCATGTAAATGGGCATATGGATGTAAGTCCTGGTAAGGCATGCATACCTCTGGTAACTCACCGGTAAAGTCAAGAGATAGACCTACGCGATAGGGGGTGTATGTAAGATTCCTCGGTAAATATTTGAGGGGAGTTGGTGATTACTCCAAGTCAAGTTTAAAAGGGGGATTGTTAGGGTTAACCTCGACTCGGGATTAAGTCAAAGGTGTTTTAGGTCTTGCACATGGTTTGGGCACATGGTTTGTTGTAGCCCATGGTATTGTCCAATAGTATTTCATGTGATCAAGCCTTTATAAGGCTTGAAGAGGCTCCATTGTATAGAGGCATCGAGGTGAGCGTTGATTAGCTCGCTTGGCGGGGATGGCTAGTTTTGGCTGAGTATTGAAGATCTTCATTGGTGTTGGTTTTCCCTCCATGGGGTTTCGAGGGTATATTGTGTGTCTATGTGTGGTTGCTTGTGATAATGTTTATTTCTCGCTCATTATTATGTTAATGTTGCTTGGTTTTAACCTAACACATAAAAGATGCTCCATTGTATAGAGGCGTGGAGGTGAGCGGTGACTAGGTCGCTTGGTTCGGATGGTCGGTTTTGGCCATGTAATGAAGATCCTCATTGCTGCTAGTTTTCCTTGCATGGGGTTTCCACGGTATATTGTGTGTCTATATGTGGTTGCTTGTGATAATGTTTATTTTTCGCTCATTATTATGCTAATCTTGCTTGGTTTTAACCTAAGACATAAAATACTACAAAATTATAAACCCTAAGCTCATTTCTAATATATTAAAATACTCTAAAATTCTAAAACATAAAATAGACATAACCAAACTATGCCCATAAGTTTTCTAACATCATAAATTACTATAAAATTCTAAAACTTAAACTCACACATAACAAAAAGATGCCATATAAAATTCTAAAATCTAGTCTAAGACATGATATGCCATATAAAGTTCTATAAGTGCTTTAACATCATGGAATACTATAAAATTCTAAAACTTAAACTCACACATAACAAAAAGATGCCATATAAAATTCTAAAATCTAGTCTAAGACATGATATGCCATATAAAGTTCTATAAGTGCTTTAACATCATGGAATACTATAAAATTCTAAGACATGAACTCAAACATAACAAATATATGTCATGAAATTTTATAAAACGTGATCTCGGACATAACAAAATATTTGCCATCTCGGACATAACAAAATATTTGCCATCCTACGGTAAAAAAAAAAAAAAATTAGCAACTTACTAGATTGCTTTTTTTCCTAGGGATGGTTGCCTTGCCCTCGGACTATATTTTCCAGATGTGTCATCAAGAAGATATCGTCCATGTAATAATCCTCCTCTAGACTTTCCAGTTATACTCTGGGTGGGTGTTGGCTCGTGGCACCGGTTTTAGCAGGACACACTAAGGCCAGTACCTTGGCTAAGCCACCAACACTCCTGATCTTTAGGTGCATACAATCCGGATTGAAAGTTGGTATTGCA
>LPNX010989669.1:217502-229034 GCA_001517045.1 Pseudotsuga menziesii | reverse complement strand
CACCCCACAAGTCCTTCAATATACTATGTCACCTGAGCACTTCATTGTGTGGTATGATCAACATTGTTAGTTTATAGTTCAAAATGATGATTAATTTGCTCGTACACATTTATCCTGTGTATTTTGGTGTTTTAGGAGTGGGTTATCATTGGATCCAAACAAGATATCCTTTGCAGAGATGATGGAAGATGATGTACAAGTTTCTAGGGAGGAAAGAGCTTTCCGCTTATGGATCAATAGTCTTGGTATCAACACATTTATCAACCATGTTTTTGAGGATGTTAGAAATGGGTAAGTTGGTCTTCAATCATGACTCTGGTGGTTGAATTTTACATCCTTTTTTAAAAAATCTTCCCTGGATTTTTGATTGGNTCTTGGTATCAACACATTTATCAACCATGTTTTTGAGGATGTTAGAAATGGGTAAGTTGGTCTTCAATCATGACTCTGGTGGTTGAATTTTACATCCTTTTTTTAAAAATCTTGCCTGGATTTTTTATTGGCTGGTGTTTCACTTGCATCTTCCATAGTGCTTATATTTTCCACATTTGATTTTGTCATCTTTTATAGGACAATTCCCCGGGTTCTAAAATATTTTTATTTGTATTGTGCTTTTCTTATCGTAGATGGGTCCTGCTTGAAGTACTTGACAAAGTGGCCCCGGGGATGGTAAATTGGAAGCAAGCAACCAAGCCTCCAATAAAGATGCCATTCAGGAAAGTAGAAAATTGTAATCAAGTCATCAGAATTGGAAAGCAGCTGAAATTTTCACTTGTTAATGTTGCTGGGAATGACATTGTGCAAGGACATAAAAAGCTCATTCTCGGTGAGTCTTTGATTATATAGGGCTTGTTTAAATTTTCACTTAGTTTATTCCCAAAACCCTAATACTTAAGCTCCTCATTAGTCTGGAATGTTTTGGTTTCCCCTCATGCCAGCTATATTAGTGGATTCCGATCCTTCTATCTCTGATGTTTTTTTGAATTGTACCTCCTTGGCATCATTGTAGGCCTGAGATCTTACCTATTTACCCTGATCGAAGTAAACATTTGGTACCTCCTTTCCCTTTGGGCCATCCACCGAAGATTTTGAATCTCCAATGGTTCTATTATGTTGGGGCCTTTGTTCGCTCTAAGCGCTAGACCCTTTACAAATTTTGAAAAGATTGTCTCTTGAGATAAGATAGACTTTAGGAGTACATCCTCCCCTTCCTCAGAGTAGTTGATGAACTCTTTCTCCATGATGGAAGGGTATTGCAATCAACCAGAGAGGTTGTTGTTGGCTATGGAAGTATGATGTAGTACAAACTATTCATATATATCTGAAAAGTAAATAACTGGATTTTAACATTGTGAAACAGCTCCAATACAAAAAGATACTGTGAAGTCTGAACATGCAGCTAGACTTACTTAAGCTGGAGTAAACCAGGCATTTGAATTTGAAAGTCAGAATATGGCCGCAGAAACATAATGTCTTACTGTTCAACCAGAATCATTGTGAAACAGCTCCAATACAAAAAGATAGTCTGAAGTCTGAACATGCAGTTAGACTTACTTAAGCTGGAGTAAACTAGGTATTTGAAATTGAAAGTGAGAACGTGGATGCTCAAACATAATGTCTTACTGTTCAACTAGAATCCTTATTAAACCTTCTTGATGGCCAAATTACTTGCTAATATTTATCAATGATGGACATTGCAAATATGTATGTTGCATGCACCCCACAAGTCCTTCAATATACTATGTCACCTGAGCACTTCATTGTGTGGTATGATCAACATTGTTAGTTTATAGTTCAAAATGATGATTAATTTGCTCTTACACATTTATCCTGTGTATTTTGGTGTTTTAGGAGTGGGTTATCATTGGATCCAAACAAGATATCCTTTGCAGAGATGATGGAAGATGATGTGCAAGTTTCTAGGGAGGAAAGAGCTTTCCGCTTATGGATCAATAGTCTTGGTATCAACACATTTATCAACCATCTTTTTGAGGATGTTATAAATGGGTAAGTTGGTCTTCAATCATGACTCTGGTGGTTGAATTTTACATCCTTTTAAAAAAAAAAATCTTCCTTGGATTTTTTATTGGCTGGTGTTTCACTTGCATCTTCCATAGTGCTCAGAACCTAAAACTAGAACTTAAACTCAACTTCTGCATGGTTTGTTTAAATATGGGTAAAAGACAAGGTTTATGTTTTGACTGCGCTCCTTTTGCATGCTACACTAGCCAATGTGCCCCCTTCTTTTGAAATATACTCTAGAGTATATCCATATATAAGAAGTGTTATGCACATGTTGTTTATGAACACCATAACAAGTGCTTCTATCCTTTGCATGTACATCGACCTTGAAACCCTGTGCACCTTTGCTGCTGTGACTCAGGCCCAGGAAAGGAATATATTCATAGAAATTAACTTAATGCAACATGCCTTCTCTCTCGCAATATTGACAAAAAATTCCTCAGCGCTGCTCACCTATCTTCACAGCTTCGAAACACAGGAAGAAACACTAGTTTCAGCTGGTTTGTTCACTAAAATTTTGACTGCATATTCTTCACAGGACAGAGCATTACAGCCCATCCGTTGAGTGTTACTGTTTCTCCTTGAAAAAGTAACAATGCCATTATTTACTGACACAAAGTATGTTAGCCTATGATTTGGATCTCCTACTCATTGCTATCATACTGTCTCTTCAACATACCCAAATAAGCTGCCCATGGAACATACTTCCCAGTGAGTGTATACTACAGAGGTACCCCATACTAGGATTCTCCAACCACCAAAAAGTCTTGGAACAACAGCCATACGTCTGTTGTTTTCTTTTCTACAAATCTCACCCGGAAAACCCCTGTTCCACAACTCAATTATGCTGTTCTGTCTTTTTTATAAAATTTTACCATCTCTGTTTGCTAGCCTTGTTGCTGCCTTGAAATCTTGAATTATGTGGCCCTTAGATTGTAGCTTACCCCCAAAATCTGCTTCAATGACCTGAGTCCCCTCTAGGTGTTTCTAATGGTCATTGGAGTCACCATATATATTATATTTTGTTTTTATTGATTATTTTGCTGATCGTTGCTTAGAAAAATAGTTGGTAATCTAGGATGAGAATCTGATGTTTTGTATTGATGACTATTAGCAATGAACTTCAATTCCTTAGCCATTTTCTGCAAACTCATACTTCATCTGGGAGAGTAGCTAATATAAATTTCTATGCAGATGTGTATTAGCAGGAGTTACATTTCTGTGATAAAGTAAAAGCCAAATTGCGTAATCATGATACATATCAAGAGTTCTTGAAATGTCTGCACATATACAACACATAAATAATCAACCGTGCACAGTTACAAAGCTTGGTAGGTTACTTTGTAGATGTTATGTAAAGGATTACTTAATTAAATATTCCATGGAGCTAAAATGTAATTGTCTCTCAGCTGTGGATTTGGTGTATATAAATGCGTGTGTATGTATGTATATTTGTGTGTTGTAGGTATCAGCGGGTTTCCAAGTGAATTTGTTCCACGTATTTCATTGTAAGCTGTAAACATTCTTTGCAAGTTGTGAGGACTTAACACTTAAATCTCTTTTCAGGTCTCTGACATACTTGGAAAATTTCCGGATCTTATGGATGGGTTCAATGAATTTCTCTCTCAATGTGAGAACATTGGTATGAATTCTGACACTCAGTAGATGTCTTAATTTTTCCCATGTGATTCTCTTGTGTTTTCTTTTGAATTATCTGCATGATTTTTTCATAACATGTATGTACAACTTATCTGTTTCTTTTAGTAGTACATGAATTGACAGGTTCTATTTTATAAAATGAATTGAGGCTATAATGGTTTGGCATGGTGCAAACATTATATGAGCGATTACTCTCAGCAAAGAAGAATTCATTATCTGCTGAACGTAAATGGAAAAGTGTAAAAGACACAAATCCTCCAGATTTGTATGCAAAGTGAGTTGTGCTTGACAAGTTTTTATATTCATATGCTTGTTTTAACTCTTTTTAGATATTTTGTTGAATTCTTTTGAAGCACAATTAACTATTTGCTTGAATTATCTGATTGCAGATTTATGACTATATTATTCAGTTTACTCGATGGCTCAGCAGATAATGCTAAGTTTGTGGATGATTGCCGAGCAATTATTGGTACACAGTCCTATGTGTTGTTCACATTGGACAAATAAATTATTGGTACACATTCCTTCATAACCTTTGGTGGCAGTATTCTGGCTTGTACAAGACTTTTAGCTTTCAGAGATGGAATAGAGTGTGCTATTGAATCTGCTCATACAATGCCTACAATAGCCCGCTTAGGACGTGGCCTTGAAAAGTTGCGACATGCCTCCCAAGTTGTGGACCAGATGGATTCTGCACAGGCATGGGAAGAATTTACAATTCATTGTATAGTTCTCATAACAAGAAATGATCTGTCTAAACATATTCTTACTTCAGATTACAGTAAGACTGGATCAGAGCTTCGTTCCTCGTTAAATGTGCACAAAATTCATACTGTAGAGCATGATATATCTACGATCAGGTGGGGAAAGTGGGATAAAATTGCTGCAAGGGATTAAAGGTAATACTAATGCGGTGATTTTCAGGCTAGGTGTCTATTAAATCTGTCAGATGCTAGCAATATACATGCACATAATTGATATGGAGAGGCATAAAGTGACCATAAACTTGTTTTACAGGTTCCTGGAAGTCTTTGAAACTCATGCAACAACAGATATATCTGGCACTTTTGGTATGTTGCTTCAGAGTATGCTGTGAGATGTAGTGTGTCTGATAAGGTCTCATGTTTATAGTTATGGAGTGGTGCTTTTTGAATTACTTTCCACCTCCGGCAAGAGGTCTCTGGATCCATCATTTTCTTGCTATGGTTTGGTAATAGATTCAACAACATTGCTTGGGCATGCATGCTTGTTAACAAAGTCAGAGAACATGAGGTTTTCACCCCTGGCTGATGGGACACAGTGCCTCATGAAGATTTAACAGAATAACTTTAACTTCCTATTATGTGTTGTAGAGATACTTTCAGCTTGGCCTTGTATAAGGCGAGTTGTGAAACATTTGAAATAACTGCAAATTCCTCCATGGAATGCCTTTTCTATAGTTTTTCCTAGTATCAAATTCAAGGCAGAGAATCTAGTCTTTTAATTCCAACACCAGCCCCACTGCCCGTCCGTCCCCCCCCCAAAAAAACATAGGCTTTATTTTCTTCAAAAGATTGGAGCAGATGATTTAAACATTTTGCAAGCTCCTTCACCATTTACTAAACATCATAATACTTGGTATGCTTACTGACCATAGTACATGTAAGCAGTCCAAATTAGGGGTGATCTATTCCCCCTGTTTGGTGTTACAATTGCCACAGAGGGTTTCTTTTAGAGTTTTTAATTTTTATTCTCTTTCCACATGGTCCATGGTTTTGAATTCCCAAACAAAACAAACTATAAGGGCAGTTGTTCATAAGGTGATGGCCATCCTATTTTACCCCTTTATAAAATGGTTAATAAATGAAAATCTGCAATCTTTTGGATATGTGAGGTCTCATATGGGTATGCTTATACTGTTAAGCTTGTTGGCCCATAGGCTATTGATTCTATTAAAAACATACATATGAATGATCAGCTTAAGAATTAGGTTGCAACATACTAGATTTCTCTTTATTTGCATGCAAGCTGTAATGCCAATCAAATGGATCAATTGCATTGCTTAGGGAACTCTAATGATTTAGACAGCAATCCTCAATTACAACTGTGGCTGTTTGGATCAACTTCAAATGATTAGTTTGAGGGTTATGCTTTCTAAGTACAACATATGAGCAAATAAGTGCATTTGATAGCCCCTCTTTACAATCCATATGGATGTAATAGCATGTTTCCTGACCTTACATCATTTTAGGCATCCAGCTACAAGTACAGTATGGTATAGGATGATCTACCTACTTTAGTTTTGTGTTTCTCACAGTCAAGAAAATGTAGATATTTTTTTGCCACTGCTATTCTGAGAACTATTTATCAGGTAGATTATAGTAAAACAGTTCTTCTGTTGTCTCAATCCTGGTTATGGTATCATGTCTGGTATCTACAATTTATCAATAGAGATGCAAGCTGGGAATTGCATTCACAGAAATACAATGCAGGCATATCTTTTTGGTATCTAAAAAATGACAGTTGCAAGAGCCTTTTCTCTAACTGTTGTCTAACTTTTTCTGCTTGTGATAAACTATTTGTACAGCTCTACTGTATACCCACTTGTTGTTGCAGCTCATCCCCAAGAGCCAAATCAATTTTCTCTTGGGCTTACAGATGGGAGTGTTGTTGTTTTGGAGCCCTTGGAATCAGAAGGGAAGTGGGGCACTGGACCACCTGCTGAAAATGGGGCAGTCAGCAGTGTCAGTATTGTGCCAAAAGCTGGAACTCCGGGTTCAGAGCAAGGCCCCAGGTGAGCAATATCATTTGTCACAAACTTAAACAGCAACATTGTGTGCAATCTTGAATTTTACAGGTGGTGATATCACATGTTAAATCCTGGCATCTCCATTTAATCAACTCAAGTGCAGCAGTTCAATTGTACATTGGTCCTAAAGCATGCAAACTTTTATGAAATGGTGCATGCTTTTATTCATAAGCTTTTACCAATCCCCTGTTCACAAGAAAATGTGCTGTTGACATAGATGAATTCAAAAAGGGGTAGAAATCGCTTCCTGGAAAGCCATTGTTTTTTGTGGTGGCCTGAGTCTGTTCATAGCGTTTAGCTGCAATCCTTTTTCTGAGGGATTGTTGGCTTGCTTTTGCCATCCTTGTGTACAAGCTTTTACTTAGCAGGAAAATGCACTATTGTATTTCTTATTGCCATGTCTCCAAAGGTTTCTAATTGCTTAGAAAATTTGCCATTATCTGAGAATTATTTAAATGTAAGATTAATGCAGGTTTTGGAACGAGTACCTTGCAGATGTCATCCTATGAACTGCCAAAATTAGTTGGTAACCTTTGTTATTGTACTTGAGAATTAGATCCCCAAAAAGTTGTTTCATGGGGAGTGTTAACGTCTTTTAGTGCATTGCTGTTTAGTACATTTGAATCATTATGTATTGCTGTTGGAGTTGTTACTTCATCCTTCCCTTTGTTTGATTTTTATATGCAACTTCCCATTGTGTTACCTCCTAGCCCTCTGGGGCAATTGCACGAGCACCCCACATATTAGATATGTTCTGCGTAGAGGACTTTAGTCAGTTAAATCAATTGATATTAATGTAGATGGGATGTTTTATCAAACATGTGTGTTCAAGAATCAATACTATACTTACAAGCCATAGATGATATAGTATAGACAACCATTATATGGTTAGACATTTTCAGTAGTGGTAACATATCTCAAACAGATCTTAAATGCATCATGTTTGGTCCAGCTATTCAGCAGGGATGACAGTAATATCAATAGTGGCTTGATTAAAGGATTACGACCTACTTCCACATGGAATTGGTCTTATGGCATTTGTATTTTTTTTTAAAACAGTTATAGCCGTGGATACAGCGACGGCAATTTTTTAAAAAAATTCACAGCCATGGATACAGCGACGGCTCGGCGTGGATACAACGACGGCTCGGCGTGGATACAGAGACGGACAGGCATGGAGACAGAGATGGCCAGGCATGGATATAGCGACGGCCAGGCGTGGATATAGCGATGGCTTAGTCATATAACGAAATATAGAACATTGTCGCTCTTGCGACGCAAATTAGGGGTCATCTCTATTGCGACGAAATTGTTTCCACGGGAAAAAAAACACTTAGACGTGGCAATATCCACGCTTTTCTGTGGATATTGCCACGTTTTTCCGTGGCAAAATTGATCACTTGTACTAGTGAATGAAACTAAATGGTTACTTTGCAAATGACTGGTCTCACATGCGGTTTCCATTCAACAATGTTCAAAACCAAATTAAACTACTGAGAGAAACACACATGAAGTATAATGTAACTCAATTAGAAGGGAAAAATGAACCTGTGAAATTCTCGTCTTTAGTCTTGGGGAATTACTACTTGGAACTCGAACCGAGGAACTACTAGGATGAAGAATCTAGTTGTGAATCAAACACATAGTCCGATCTCCTTCAATTCTCACGGGCTGGTAATATTGATTGTAATAGAGTAAACTTAGTGACTAACATAGGAGATGATACTAACCAATTAGAGTTATAAGATAGATTTTGGTTTTTTATTTTTTAGTTTGATGGTTCTAAAAACCAAGAGGGATCAGGGGTAGGTTGCATCCTGATTGATCCAGATAAGAATACACACTTTCTCTCATGTAAAAATAACACTGCTGAGTATGAAGCTCTAGTCTTGGGCCTGAAGAAAGATATTGAACTTAAGGTCAGAAATTTAAAAGTTTTTGGGGATTTTGAGATAGTAGTTAGACAATTAAGAAACACCATTCATTGTTTGTCTCCACATATTAAATGATACTAGTTTGAGGTATGGAATTTGATTATGCACTTCAATGCTTTCAATATAAATGCAATACCTACATTGTAGAATGCTACAACTAATTTATTAGATACTTTTGTGTCTAGATTAGTGCCAACTAATAACAGGTGTTCTATTGAACTGATTTTCAGGCCATCAATACCTAACAATGTTACAAATCCGAGGGTGTTTGATGGTGATGAACAAATCATCGATTTTTTGACAAATGAAGAATATTTTAAGGAATCTATAATTGATGAAGAAGAAAATTTGTTAGTTTTGTAAAATGAAGATGCAGTTCAGGGAAATTTCATTCCTAAAGCAGTAAGAACCCTCGAAGGGATGTTTGATTTGCAGAGTAAATTCCAGAAACTAGTCAATGTGAATACAAACAATTCATCAATGCAACATGAGCTGGTCAATCAAGGATCAGAAGTTGAACCTAAATATGTCAATTTGGGAAAATGTTGCTCGCCTGGAGAAAGATGTAATTTCATCTAGTTGTTTCAAAAATATAAATACATATTCACCTGGACATATGACGATTTGAAAACTTATGACACTCGCATCATCCATCATGTGATTCCCTTCAAAACAAGAGCAAAAATGTTTCAACAACAACTTAGAAATATGCACCCAAAGTTAGAACCTCTTATCCATAACGAAGTAAAGAAATTATTGGACACAAAGATCATTTTCAAGGTTCGACATTCAGAATGGGTGGCCAATATAGTCTCGGTGAGAAAAAAAGTCAAGAGAGATAAGACTATGTGTTGAATTTAGGAACTTGAACAAAGCATCATATAAAGATAATTATCTGGTTCCACCAATGGAACAGGTTTTACAAATGGTTTCAGGCTCAGAAATGTTCTTCCTATTAGATGGATTTTCATGGTATAATCAAGTGTTGGTGGCCGAGTAGGACCTATTCAAGACAACATTTCATACAAAATGGGGAACATTCGCTTATAGAAGAATGCCTTTTGGACTCATAAACACTGGTGCCACATTTCAGAGGGCCATGGACATTGCGTTCAGAGGTTTGAGTGGCCACTATGTAGTAGTGTACTTAGATGATGTAAAAATTTTCTCCAAGAGAAGAGAGGACCATTTTTTTCATTTGCAACATATCTTTGGCCATTGTAGAAAGTATGGTATATCTCTGAATCCAAAGAAGATAGTATTTCTAGTTCTTGAAGGAAAATTGTTGGGATACATCATCTCAATGAAGGGAATCTCAATATATCAAGAGAGAGTTGAGGTTATAACTCAGATTCCCATGCCCCATAATAGGAAATCTATGCAATCATTTATGGGAACAATAAATTTTGTTTTGAGGTTTGTCCTTGATTTTGCTCAAATTGTGAAATTGAGAAAGTTGCCTTTAAAGATATCAAAACAACAATAGCTTAGGAACCTTCTTTGAAGAGTCCAGACTTTGAAAAGGAATTTATTTTATACACCTTTGCTTCAGACAACTCTCTCACAGCAGTACTTACACAGACAAGGGAATTGGGAGAATAATACCCAATATCATTCATGAGTACTGGGTTACAAGGGGATGAATTGAATTACCCAGTCATGGAAAAGCAATCATATGCAGTCTTTAAGGCAACAAAATAGTTCATACCCTATAGTCTAAAAACATAACAAAAGTTGTAGTTCCTCACCCAGCTGTTAGGTCTCTTTTTGCGCAAAAGGAATTGGTTGAATGAAGAGGGAATTGGGTGACTTCACTGCAGGAGTATGACTTAGAATTAAAACCACCTATCATCATTAAAGGTCAAGGGTTGTGCAAGTTGTTAGAAGATAGTCAAACTGATAAATATCCCAATTAGGAGAATGAAGCTAGAGTGAACTTGATTGATGTATGTACTATATTCACTGCTCCCGAATCTTGGTATAGAGATATGGTGTACTATATTCAACAAGGATATCTATCGTAGCATTGTAACTCCAAGCAGAGAAGGACACTTCAGTTGAAGTAAACCACATATCAAATAATGGATGGATTTATTTTTAGAAAAAACTATGATGGAGTTCTGCGCAGATGTTTGGAAAAGAGGATTCCTTTAAACAACCAAAGAATTACATGCCAAACCAACAGGACATTATTCTAGGGATATCACAGCTCATAAGATACTTAGAGCTGGATATTACTGGCCAACTTTGTTTAAAGATGCCCATTCCTATGCAAGAAAGTGTGATGTATGCCAGAGGAGTGGTGGAAAATTAGCAAAAGTGGCGAGACCATTACAACCTGTGACCATTTCAAAGTCGTTTGAACAATGGGGCATAGATGTTGTTGGGGAAATCAGTCCAAATTATTCATTACAAAATCGATATATCCTTATGGCTACCAATTATTTCAAACAATGGGTGGAAGCGATTCCATTGTGCAAAGTGAACGAAGATGTTGTCATTGACTTCCTGCAAGAGAACATTATGACAAGGTTTGGAGTTCCAATTTCCATTGTTTTTTATAATGCATCTTATTTATCATCTGTTAAAATAACTAAGTTTGATTATGAAAAAGGAATTAAGTTGCATTACTCAGCTAATCATTATCCTCAGAGAAATGGTTTAGAGGAATCGACAAATAAGAACGTTATCCGAATTTTGAAGAAACCGTTATTGAAAATCAGAGAAATTGGCACTCAGCCCTTCCAAATGCATCGTGGGAAGATAGGGTCACTCCTAAGAATTCCTTAGGAGTGTCTCCCTATACTTTGGTATATGGAAAATAAGCGTTATTTCCCTCAAACCTTCTTCTCTCATCTTCATAGTTAGCTCAAGCCTCAAGAGCATTAGAGAGAATTTGAGGTCAAAAATGGGCCTCAAAAGGACCAAAATGTACTATAAAAAACAACCAATTACATTTTAGTAGATGACATCATCCCCCATGGTTGAGGTGGCATTGCATGAGTTAATAATGCTTATTTGTCACATTTTTCTATGGTGGATGAAAACCCATAGTTAACCAAGGTAGTGGTACAAGTACTTTTAAGTCATAAAGTGAAGTATTCATAATAAAAGTCATTTCACGCTTTC
>LPNX010989669.1:158638-217255 GCA_001517045.1 Pseudotsuga menziesii | reverse complement strand
GGAGGTGAGTTGTCATATATACCTACCCCATAAAACCCCTAACTCGTAATATTTTAATATATTTTATATTTTTGTAGTACATCTCTTAGGAGGCCCATTTTTGACCTCAAATTCTCTCTAATGGGTTCCAGTAGCAAAGTTTTACAAGCATGAATTGACACTTTGTTAAAACTGGGGGAACTACAACAAAAGGCTAAAGATTATTTCGACCAACATCAGGGTATCATCAAAATATGCTTCGACAAGAGAAAATATGGTACAAGAAACTTTGATGTAGGATACCTAGTTTTGAAATGGGATGATCCTCCTGCAGAAAAGGGCAAACACACAAAATTTCCAACATTTATGGATTGGCCCTTACCTAGTCACTAAAAAGTTAGGCCCTGCAACTTTCAAATTACAATATTTACAAGGACAGGAAGAAAGTCTTCCTGTAAATGGCCTTTGTCTCAAAAATTAATTTACTTAGACTTCTAGGAACCCTTTGTACATAAATAAACTTGTTGTTATTGATTTTTTTTCCAATTGTTTATTTTCCTGCCTGTTTCACCTTATTTCATAGCCTTAGTTTGATTGCTTTTAATAATCCAACTCAATTTCTGGTGCTTGGAAATACAGGCATCTGATAAAACTTGAAATATTTGGATGTCAGGAGTTGCTTATGGGAAAGAGAAGATGATAAAGTTTGATCATAATGAGATTCTTTAATTGTTGACAGATGATTGAAAAGGAAGCCAGTCTTCAAGTTCACATTTGAATCATAATAACCCTTGTGAAATAACCAAGACTCATGAGGTTTGGAGTACTATCTTGGGTTTTCATCCATGCTTACATTAACACTTCTCTCAGGAAGAAGGTCTAACGGATGTATGGTATTCAAAATGATCCCATTGCTACAAATCAAAAAATGCCAAAAGGATTAGATTGAAAAGTCCATTTTTTGAAATATTCACTCTTCAATTAAAGAAATGATGCCGAATAAATAAATTATCAGAACAAAAGGGTTGTCAAAACAACAAAGATTAGCACGGTTCTTCTCCATCCATGAGATTGATAAGAAAACAAAGCTGTCACCCACACAAAAGGACATTGTGGATGGAAGAACCTGTACCAAATTCTCAAAGTAAAAAGAAGAGTCAAAATAATTTTTCAGTCATAAAGAAAGAACCAAAAGAATGCTTATAGCATGGGAATGCGGAACAAACAAATACATCTGTCTTACTCTGTGACAATATTTTGGAGTCTTATATGATGGAAAATTAAAGAAAGGTGGTAAATTGAACTGCATACTTTGACCGCAGGAGAGTTATCAAGACACTGAGCTCTTGGTTACCCTACTCCCAAAGAAATGGTATAAAATGTGATGCTTGAAAAGTTGCATCCCTAGATAAATCTAGTTTAAAGAAGTCTTAGGAAATGCTTGTAAGTAATCTTTGAACATTCATAGCGTAGTACCATATGACAATCTTTTTGTTCAAAGAAGGGTTTTTCAAAGATCTGTGTTCACCAGCTAGTCACCAATTGTTGTTGCTGCAATTGCTACCCCAAAAAAATTTACATTTTAGGCCCCCTCCTTCCATTTTTGTTTTAAAAGCATGCCTACTCTTGTTTCCCAACTCAGTTAAGCCATCCCTGCATACTTAGTCTTTCCTAGATCTTGAGCAGAAAGTTTTTTCCTTATCTTGAAGTGTGATCTTGGTAAAAAATACTTAGGAGTGACCAAGAAATATGCCTTACAAGAAAATCCTCTCTAATTTAAGACCAACGGCTGAGAATCGCTCCTATCAAGATCCAACGGCCAAGAAATGGCAGGAGTAGAAGTGTGGAGTCGGAGAGTTAAAGTTTAAACTTCGTAAAAATTAGACGATCTGGCTTCCGATTTCTGCTTTCCGCAAAAGGCGAAAGTGGAAGGGCAGAGGCAGAAACACGGAGATGGTCAAGTTTCGTTTGTAAAGAGGTTAGAGTTCCACTTTTCATTTCTTGCGTTATGCGATCTGACGGATAAGGATGAGTCCGCATAGATCAATGGCGCGGAAAGAAGCAAAAAATCAGAAGCAGGAAGTTAAAGTTTGATCTTCGCAAAAATTGGAAAATCCGACTTTTGATTTCCGCTTTCTGCAAAGGGCGGAAGCGGAAAGTCAGAGTCGGAAAGGTTAGAATTTTTTTCATGGGAAATTTAAAGTCTCGCCCTATGCCTTCAGTAGTATCAAATCAATGATGTAGAATCACCCACATAAGATCGATGGTGCATAAATATTGTCATGGAAATCCAAGTCGCGGAAGAGGAAAAGCGGAGGTGAAAAAGCCAAAGTTTAATTTCAGAAAAGATTTATTTTCCGCTTTCGGAAAGGCGGAGACAAAAAGGTAGATTTTCAACTTTGAAAAGGTTGAATATCTGCCTTTCGATTTTTTCTTTCTAGAGGTGAGGAAGCAGAAATGCGAAAGCATAAGGATAGGGTTTAAATTTCGAACACAATGGCAAACTTGACTTCTGATTTCCTCTTTCTGCGAGTGCAGAAGCGGAAGTGTTGAGGCAGAAAGGTAGTTATCAAGGTTGCATGATCTAACGGTTCAAATCAGGCCTGATCCATCTTTGAGATCATCTGAGCCGTCCAATCTCTGTTTTGTTTTTTTTTGGACTATGAACCATTGGGGAAACTGAGATTTTTTCCTTTCGAAGCTTAATTAGATAAAATTGTTTATGTGAAAAGGCACCGGTCATTATCTTCTTAATCAATGCATATCATTAAATTGAAGATACTGTAAATTTTTGTTGTTTCTAGTTCAGATGTAGCTCTCATTATGTTTCCTTGTATATCTCAGGTACTACGGTTCATCAAACAAGGATGGGCGGATTGCAAAATCGGCTAAAGGATACATCAGTAGAAGCTTCAGATGAAGATATAGTTTTGATCGACAGATGTAAGGTATTTTGTTGTGTGAAGATGCAAAGATAAAGAAAACTGTTGCAGACTGACTGGAGAGGTTCTAACTGTCATTTTCAACAAGCGAGCCTGAGTCCCTGCTGTTAAATTTCCCAAATTGATCCACCACATGCGTTTTAGCGTTTTTTCTCAAAACAAAGGGCCTCCGTATATATTTAATTGGAATGTGTGGAATGCATACTATAGAACTTTTTCTTCTTGCTTTTGTACATCATACAATGAGATTGTTCTAACCTCCTGGAACTATTTCCTTGGTCATGAATGTTTGTTGTCTATATAAATGTCTGTGTTGATAGGGTAATAAATGGTTTAATTATATTAGAGCTACCTGTGGTATTCTTTTTGTTGTGAATGTGATTATTGTTTTGGTACAACTATTTGTTAGAATTTTGTGAGCATTTACAGTATATTACTTTGAACTCTAAATTTGCTCCCTGGTCAGGGATATAATAGTTTAGTTTTAGATCTAGATTAGACTTGCATTTAGCTTAGGCACTTGCATATCATTCTTTAAACAAAAATAATCATATAAACGTTGGACTGGGTCATAACCAGTAAAATATTAAGAAATTAATCTACATTAGCCAGAACCATAAACCAGATAAATTCCCACACCAAACGGTGTCTGATCTAATTGCGATCACTCACCGCGGAGAATCCCTGCTGCTTGGTACCTGGGATTTTTCTAGGCATCGACAAGTACTTATCCGCCAACTTGTACTCTGATTGGGTGAACTAGTTTTGGCATCTGAGATTATTGTGCTTTGAAAGGAGTGGGTTCATTATGCGACTCAACTACTTGGGGCAGGCGATCGATTGTGACGTGAACATGATCGACAACTTTACCTTGTCCGTTTAATCACTCTGTAAATTTAGTTTTTAACTCTTTCTGCCACATGTCGATGTCTTGCAAACTTTCTTGTGTAGCTTCCTATAGTGCTTCTCTTAGCACTGCCAAGTCTTCTTCATCCATACTAAATGTATTTCCTTTCTTATCATCCTTCCTTCTATTTCTCTTAGGATTCCTTTCTTCTATTGCTTCCTTATATTCCTACTATGTCTACGATCGATCCAACGGAGACAAACTAGCATCACACTTGTCTGAATCTCTTTCTTGGTTGTCCTCCGCAGGAGGTTTCTCCTGATCTAAATCCTCTTCTATTATCTTGGATTCTGGCATAGGTAGGTGCCATGCTTCCAGCCAATCACTGGTAATGGTTTCCAATTCTGCTTCCATTAGTACAAACTGCATTTCCAACCATTAGTGGTCTGGGTCATTTCGTGGTTGCAAGACAACATAATGTGGGACAATTTGAAATATGATGACTTTACGAAATCACACAGTAGTGTCATCATGAAGTCTTACCACTTTCTTCACCTAATGCCTCATGGATTCACCATGTAGGAAAAATTCAATCTTGTTGTTTTTCTGCCTGCTCCTTTTTAGTGAAAAACAAATATTCTGGTATCTCGCTCCCTTGACAGATCTACCCCTTTGGTAGTTTGGTGGCTCAGAACATGCTATAAATGAAATTAAAATTAACAACCAAGCATATGGAAAGGGTTACCTTCTTCCTGTGATGCAGTCGCATCTTGTAACAATTTGTTCAACAGAAATTGTGACCAATTAATTTGAACTCCATCTGCACAGAGTTCAGCTAGCACAACCGCACCCGTGGTACATTGGTTTGGTCGTGATATTTGTAACATCTTGCATCAGAGTATTTTTGTTGTAAAATGAATAGTCGGGTCATTAATGGGAGAAATTAGGAACCCTTTTTTGGCTCTAACCATACCATACTTATTCTTGATCCTTGTGATCATCGTTGGGTCCTTGTCCTTCTTTAAAAGTGACGTTGGGTTTACCCCTGCTCGTGGAAGGCATGCAATTGTTGAAATGAGGTTGACATCTACCAAGTATTCCTTGTCTATCCATAGTTATCCTCCATGAAATACTACTAGAAAATGACTCACATAGGTGTTCACCTCTGTGCTTTGACCAAAGTGTGGCATGAAAAGTAATGATAATAGACCAGACTGCTCCAACCCTTTTTCCTGTTCCTTTGCAACAAAATACTAGGGTGAGTTGGGTGTTTCCTTTACCAGGTCCATGCAGTTCTTTCTATCTAGGGAACTTAGCTTGTTGGTATCATGGCTGAGTTGGGTGTTTCCTTTACTAGGTCCATGCAGTTCTTTCTATCTAGGGAACTTAGCTTGTTGGTATCATGGTTTTCAAAGGAAAACGAATGCAAGTTCGTTGTAATGTCCTGCAGTACCTCAATTCCTTTCAAAAATTTAGGTGCTATCAGCGGGGTTCAAATCTTGTTTGGTAGTGTGAACTTCGGTGCATTTTCTCATCTTCGTGGGATGTATGGTGGCAACAAAGTTTTGGTTTCCAATTCTTTGTCATTATCAAGAGTTGGCGATGTTTTTGTTGCTTTCTCTTTTCTCTTCCTCTTCATTGTATGCTCTCCCTTTGAAGTCGCTGAGGGTAGGGAGAAGTCGCTGAGGGTCCTAGTTCATCTACTCTATGTTTTCTTGATGGTCGAGGTGGAACTTTCCCAATTGTTGGGGTATGATGTTTTATTGGTGGAATACATCCTGCAGTATCTTCCATTATATATGTGGGTGATACAGGTCCCAATTCAGATTCCACAGTTGGATTAATAGTCGATATTGAAATTACCATGAAATTTCTTCGGCTCCTGATGTTACAGACACAATCGCTTGTCTTGCATGTTGGTAGAATGAAACTGAGCTTGGGCGTGAAGTTTGATATGAAACAATAGTTTTTGACAATTGTGCTTCACACGAGTGGCCATTTACATTAACAAGAATATTTCCTTTCAGGCACATGGGCATCAGTAAATCATTTAAGGAAACTTTTCAGCATGTCGTTAATTAGCTGGAATATGCAGAGTAGTTATTGTCCTATAGGTAGAAGTGACCACAAAGCTCGTCGCCATATTTTCTTGGATTTGTGAAATTAATGACGTCCAGCCTGTATTTTCAACAAGTTTCTTCATTATTGTGCAAACGTCACATAGTTTTCAACCTATGTTATTTCATGTGGTAGATTTCCTTATTTTTTCTAGCTCCTTAAGTTTCTCGTCACACATCTTGTGACTTGCATTTCCTTTGCATTGAGGTTCCTGTCTTGTAATAGACCAATTGTTTTTTTTTTTTCGTTTCTATGTGACCAAGTCGTAGTTATCAAAATAGGGTTTTAGTCGACTCACATTGATGAGTCCTTTGATCTCTATCCCATCTAATTTCTCTAACTTCAATACTCCTCCATTAGTGATTTCCTTAATGACACATGGTCCTAACCAATGTGTTTTCAGCTTTCCTAGATACTTGAAGAATTTACTGTCATACATAAGAACAAGACCTCAAAATTCAAAATTCTTGCTCTTAATGTGTCTATCGTGCCATACCCTTTTCCTTTTCTTTTCTATGTTCTGGTACAATCCTGCAACAAAGTGTTCTTCCTCAAAGTGTATTAGTTGAAGTAATTTATCTTCCACAAAATCAACATTTGTCATTTCAGTGATCACAACAACTCTTAAACTTGGTACAATGTTTTCCATATGAATGACATCTCCTTATCCATATACTGAACTTAATGGTGTCTGACCTGTCAACTTCTTACATGTTGTGTGATATGCCCATAATACTGTAGATATCTTTTGATCCCAATCATCCCATTGTGCATTACAGGCCTTTGTTAGTGCATTTTCCAGAATCTTGTTAAATGATTCAACAACTCCATTTGCTTTAGGGTGATATGCAGTTGTTATTCTATGTTGTACCTGGAATTCGTTAGTTAGTTCTTCAATCAATTGATTAACAAAATGCGTACATTGATCACTGATCAAAATCTTTAGGCAGTTGAACCTTGTTACAATGTTTTCAAATAAGAACTTTGTAGTTGTCGCAGCAGTACAATCCTTTATTGGCATAGTTTCTACCCATTTGGTTAGGTAATCACCCGTAGTAATAATATACCTTGCTCCCATGTGCTTTCCTACTGTACAGATAGGTCCTACGAAGTTAATGACCCATTTATCAAATGCTTGTAATGTTATATGCGGTAATAATGGAATTTCATCCCTTCGGGATGACTTCCTAGTTATTTTACAGATATCACAACTGCAACACTAATATTGAGCATCTGCATGCATGGTGGGCCACCATAATCCTACCTGTAATATCTTGCGCACTGTTGACACATATCAGTTGATAGGGGCTCACTCACTTCCGACACCCTTCGACGCAATCTCCCTAAAAACTGGCCTAGACAGGTTTAACCCTATCCAGCATCACCTGTGAAGAAGATGTAGTCTCACCCGATATGTTTGAGGGACGGCTACATGAACCATGTTTCTGCAGAAGGGAAGAGGACTTGGGCACTTAATCTCTCTCTGTCACCATACAACTCAGAGATCTAGAGTGAGTTTTAACTTTACCATTTATTGTTAACAATAAAATTAACACCCTCGAAGATGATGGTCTGAAAACATATCTTATTTTCACCTGCAACATGAAGACCAGAATTTGGAAAAAATTAAGAGCTTTGATCTCTCATCGGACCACATCTTCCTCAAAGGAAGAAGGATGTGAAGACAAAGGTTTCTCTAAAATAATTCAATACCAAGACTACTTAAGGGTCAAAACCTAGTTACCACAACTCCTGGAGTGGAAAGAATACATGGCATATGTATTAGATGTCCTAAAACCCTGGAAATTCAAGTAAAATTCCTAAAACTAAGGAAAGTGGGTTTTCTTAAGGAAATAATAAAAAAAGATTCAAAAATATTAAACCCACATTCATGGTTAGTGATTGGGGACACAAATCCCAATGCTATATAAGAAATTAATATGAGGTGAAGGAAGGGTGACAAACAAGAAAAGAAAAGCCATGTTGTAGAATTTGGAGGCTAGATAGAGTATTATCCATATCAAGAGTTTTGGTGATCATTAGCTTTGATGGAGAAGGATGGTTTAGAGAAAAGGAGAGGGATTCACCTATTATTGTGTTGTAATCACTTTCCTCATGTTTTTTATATGACGCAATTCAAGTTTCCCCCAAATGTTTTGATTGAATCTATGTATTTTCATATGTTTTTGGCAATGTTTGGTAGATAGGTTTCAAGTTTTTTAAAGTTTTCCAAAGGCTAGAGGTAAGGAACTAGCAAGCTAGCTGCAAATGGATGCCTAAAGGCCATGGATTCTCAACCAGAGGGATCTTCCAAAAATGACACGCTTCAAGAGGTAATATCCTTTCTTCCTCCCCTCTCTCCTCTTTGAAAATACTTAGAAATTTCAGGAAGGTTTCAATTATTGCATGTATTATGTCGATTAGGATTCACCTCCCTGTAGTGAATTTTAGATTAGGCTGTAGACATGTCCCTGCAGATAAATATAATAACAGATTGGCGACCATACTGGGGAGCTAAGGGGATATTCTCTTGAAACAAGTTTTCTTGAGAGTTTCCCCTTATTTTGGGTGATTTTTACCTTTCAAATCTTTTGATGCATGTTTTATCTTGGTCCTAGAAGGTTTCAATTCAGTCCTAGAGGTCAACATCGGTCTGAATCCACCCTTTATTTTTCTTTTTCAAGAAAATTGGGTCTAGATCTGCTTATTTTTTCCTTCTCTGGCTTTTCGGTGCCTTTACACAGAGTACACAGAGCACCATCCTCCTCTGGAGCCATTATAGTGACTACATGGAGTGCCAATGGAACTATGTTAATCCATAAAAGAGGTGTGCCAGCCAGAGTGTGAAAAAGGTCTATGTTCTTGGTTTTTTATGGTTACATCTGCAATTTTGGGTCATTTTGGTTGATTTTTATTGTTATAGACGTCTTATGAATATTCTAATATAGGTTTTAGACAGTACTTACCTCTCTTTCATCAAGATTTAGGGACTTTTTGAATAATTTTGAAGTTTTGTGTGCATGTAGTTGGAATTTGAAAAAGTCATGGTTCTTGATTTTTTATGGTCAGATCTGCAATTTTTGGGTCATTTTGGTTGATTTTTGCTGCTATAGATGTCTTAGGAATATTATAACATACGTTTTAGACATTATTTTCCTCCCTTTTATCAATATTTAGATATTTTTGAAGGATTTTTAAGTTTGGTGTGCATTTTGGCTTAAGTTTGAAATTTCGGAGATCATTGATTGTTGGCTTTTGATTGAGTTCTTTTGAAACTTTGTAGAACCTTAATTTACATCCTAAACACTTGTTAAATCCTATTATGACCTTTTAGGATAATTTTTGAAGTATTTGGGGACATTTTCCCTTAATTTTGGAAGGCTTGGAAAACTGTTTAAAAAACTAGGAAAAAATCACTTCGAGAAGTGATTCTCTTTTTGTATTATTCAAAGTTTTCCATGAAAATAATGCTCAGATATGAAATTTTATGACATTTTTACCCTTGAATTTATTTATTTCACTCTTGAATGTCTCAAATTTTGTATAAATTGGTCATTTTTCTCACATAGTGACATAAGGAAATTGTTGAAAAAACTAAAGAACATGACATTGTTTCAATTTATTAATTCTTTTGGCCATGAATTTTGAATCCACATGGACTTGTTGACCTACCACACAACTTGTAATCACCACTAAGACACTCTTCATACAATCATTTAATACCAAATTCACATAAATTGTCAAAAAATGAACCTACCACTCAAGATCAGTTCAAACACAATGACAAGATATTTTTTGTCATTTTCAAGCTTCTTAAGATAAGTTGTGTTCGAGCCCTACGTATCCTCATCACTCGCACCTTTGGGAAATATTGTGAAAGAGAAATAGGGATCTCAAGTGTAATAGATAGGTTTATTTTGAGCAAAATTCCGAGCCACGATTATCCTCTTCACTTGCGCTTTTGGGCGGTTCTATGAATGAGAAAGTGGATCTCAAGTGTAATAGGAACCCTTTGAAGTTTTGAAGCATATTGTCAAGCCACGAGTATCCTCTTCACTTGTGCTTTTGGGAGGTCCGGTGAATGAGAAAGTGGATCTCAAGTGTATATTCTTGTCATGAAAAAACAAAATTGAATCACATTCCTACATGTACACATCAGTTTAAGAGACTTATAGGAAACAAGAAAAACATTGAATATTCAAACATTTTTCATTTATAATTAGTGATAGTTGAAGCCAACCTCTTGAACCCTTGCTAGAAAATTAAAAGCAATTTCAAATTTTTGAAAGTAATTTTACTTTGCAATATGCACATCTAAAGGATATCAATGAACCTATTACTCTCCCGTAGTATATAAGTTCATCGAATGAAAATATAGGTTTAAAATCATATGTGCATTGGCTTGGTTCAGTACCATAAGTCGCAACACCATCAGTTTCACCACCAGTCCTTGAAACTGATCGAATTACCTTTAAAATCAACGCTTAATCTAAAACCAACCAATATTTTATCTTTGATATCACCAATAAGATCAGGATAGGGATTTGGGTTAATATGGTGAGTTAACACTCCAAAGCTATAAAACTTTGAAACTAGCATTGATTAAAGAGATTCAAATCCATTAGTAGCGAAGAGTGCTTGCCGGGAAAGCGCTTCTAACACAAGCATTAAGCACGAGGTCAATATGAATTAGTAAGGGTGGTACCCCCTCCCCTCTTTCTTCTTTGGTGGGATATGAGTACATTATAGTATCTCAGTTAATCCTACAAGTCTTCAGGATGACATCACTTTTTTGAGATAGCTAGTCTATGTGAGTTATCCTGGACTGACGATTGTCCTACCCGATCATAGATTGTGAAGTGGTAACCATAGTTTATTTTCCTAGGGCATCACACAGGCTGTTGTGAGTAGGGAAAACTTGCAATACCTAAGATAGACACAAGGTTATTTCAGCTCCTTGGGAGGGTTAATAGCCAATAGCTAACACTTTCACCCTTGCCAATTGAACAACAGTGTAATTGTTTCTCGTACCTTCACTATTTATTAATTCTTAAGGCTTAATGTCCCTCAAGGGCTACTAGTTTTGGAAGGCCATATTAAAATCCAACTTTCCACTAAACCTTGGTTTTTTGGAAAGAATTTTGTTTGTTGCTTCCTTAGGGACGTTGTTAGTGATATGGACACTTTTGTTTTTGTTTGGAGTCTATATTTCCTCTAGATTTGTTTGATTACGTTTTCATATATATTTTTCAATTCTAAAAATTCAAATGTCAAAGTGGATTCTTTCCCGAACCGCCAATCAAGGTGGAAAGGAGGTGAGTCACCAGAACATGAAGGCCCCGATAAAGCAAAAATACGGATACAAAAACATAACTTAGAAGACTTTGAAACTAAACCATATTTAAATTCAATTAACAATAATAGAGAAGATCAACATCAACCTAATCTTGAATAATATGTAGAAACAGTTAATAATCTTGCTCCATTTGAAATTGAAACAATAGAAAACCATATAGCTGATACTGCTAACCCACCGTTGCATATTTAAGTGCGAGTAATACTTGCGGTAAACAAATCATTGGATAACCTTAACCTCTTTTCACATATCCAAATACCATGCAAAATCTGACACTTAACCCTTTGGCTTCTTTAGAAGCTCTAGGAACCACATCAGTTCAGCCCCGAATGGTGGCTGGAGGAGGTGGTACCTCCTATTTGACCCCAATGGAAATCCCAACTATTAACGCTCCTATTAATATTATAAGTGCAACCAACACTTCAGTGCTAGTTGGTACAGTTCAAGGTTCCAATCCTGGAAGTACATCCACTTCATATACAGGTATCCCTAATGGAGGCTGTACCTTGCCAAATATGGGTTTCCCATATGGCGGGGCTTATCAATATTAAAACTTACAAGGATTTAATTTGAATCCTTTTGGTCAACCTAATACTTGACTAGGTTCCACTTCTATAGGAAACTCTATACCTTGGAATAGTAATATTCTGAGTAGAGGAAATGGACCTTGGAACATGAATACCAATTATATCCATCATTCGCAATGAGTGTAAATGTCCCATGAGGGTATCCTCCCACCAATCCTAGCAAAAAAATTTGGGGCAACCCTACACCTCCAACAGCCACTATGCCATAGGGAATTCCACCTATAAATCTAGTCTTAAACTCGAGTAGTATGGGTATCGAAAGTAACCAATACTTCAGGAACCTACATCCAGAGGGGGGAAATCCACATTGGAATACTTCTAAATTACAAGGAAAATATCCTTGGAATGGTCAAATTTCGGGAAACTATCATCCTTGTTGGAGCCCACATCCACAGGGAGGTAATTCAACTTTCAATTCCATCTCACAATGGAATGGGAAAAATCTTGGAAATAACCAATATTTTTGGGGTCCTCCTATTCAAGGAGGCAATCCACCTTGGAATGTAAATCATACCCCAATTCAGTGGAACTATCAAGTTCCACCCACATATAAAACACCTATGACAACACCTATCTATTCACCATTTCTAGCCACATTGAATCTATCGGATTTATCCAGGCTAACCAATGATCATTTTCTACATATGAATGGATGGCCAACCATACCAACCAAACTTCCTTCAGACATACCCAAGTTCGATGGACGACCAGGGGACGATCCATCAAATCACTTGATGACATTTCATTTATGGTGTTCATCCAATTCCCTAGTCGATGATAGTATCAGATTGAGGTTGTTTCAGTGGACCCTTATGGGAACCGCTGCGAAATGGTACATTGAATTGTCGTGTAATACATTCGCAGATTTTTCATATTTAGCTATGGTATTTTTGACACATTTTCAATTGTTAGGATTATTAATCCTCCCTTGTCCAATTTGGTCATATGTCTAAATCAGGAGTCCATCTAATCTATTTTTAGTCACTAGCACCATTGGGTCCACTTGGCCTAATTGGGGCACATGTTTCAGTTACTAAAGTGTGGGGAACACTAATTGAGGGCTACTGCCACTGATTTCACCTGCATGCATAAGTTTAGGAACCTCCTAGACCAATCCCTACAATTTAGGAGCCACTGGGAGTGTCGATACCAACCAAGGTCAGTTGAGTTGAGTTAGTGACTAGTCAAGCTCAGTTAGGAGTCAGTTACATTCAGTTCTAGTCCTCTACATTTAGTTAGCACTAGTTTTGAATGGCTGCATGTAGGAGAGGTACATTTCTCACCTACCGCAATCAGTTAGCCTTATTCAACACTGACGTAGAAACTTGAGTTGTGTTTTAGAACTTCGTTGAACTCCGGTAATGGTTTAGACAAGGTTAGTTAACTATTGAGTCCTTCGACAGTGATTTAGACAAGGTCTTAGTTACCTACAGTCAAGTAGAGTCTAATAAATTTGAATTTCCTCATGTGGATTCAAATTGCATGTGGCTATTTAAGCCATTTTACTTCATTGTAATTATTATCTAATTACTCTTTGATTAATGAAAAGCATTCACAGCTATAAGCCATTTTTGCACTGTTTCATTCTTCAATAACTGAGTAAATTGTGTGATGTATCTTGTGAGTTGTGTGTTTGTACACAAATATATGTGCTCAATTTAATATGGTATCAGAGCCTCGGTGGACAAGGCACTTCTCCTCCTTAGATCTCCTACTGGATCATTTTTGAGCAAAATTGCTCCTTCCAGCTCTGCACCAGAAGCAGAAGATTTACCACTTAATACCCCAAGTTAAAAAATTGTTGATCAAGATTGCTTGATCAACTGTGCTGGGTGTGATGAAAACTTGAAATGTGCAGGATTTCAACCTTACGGTGCCCCTTTTGTGTTTTTTTTTTCAGGTACAACTTCGAATGGCTTCATCAATTCTGGATTCATTAGTTCCTCTTCTCACCCTATTCACGAACTATTCAGAATGGAAGATGAATATGATTGCATCTTTGAAGAGACAAGATATCTATGAGGTGTCTATTGGACTTGGTGAAGATTCCTTTGACAGAAAGGATGAGTGGCTAAATGAATGTGATGCAACTTATGGAACAATGTATATGGCCATTTCTCCTAGCATGCTCTACCTCAAAAGATCTGTTAGAAACCCAAAGGATCTCTGGAAAATATTGGACAGAACCTTTGTAATGATTGATGAGGATCATAATAGAACTTTGGAGAGCACATCCAGCACCATAAGCATCCCTGATCCAAAAATCTCAGCCTCCACTCTCTCTGATGAAGTTGTTCAAGATGAAGAAGAAGCATAAGCTTCTACACAGTCAATTCGAATTGAAGACGGTCTCCTTACAGTGACTCCTTCTCCTGATGCTCTAGAAGTTTATGAGATCTATGATATCTCATCTCCTCATATGGCTGAAACAGAAGAAAACATTCAAATCTCTTATATTGAAGAAAAATACTGCTGCACTTCCATGCAAACATTCACGGGTGATTTTCCTTTGAATTCTGTGCAAACTTTGCCAGTAATTGCTTCCGAAAGTGAAGAGAAATTTTATTTTTCTCCCTCTAAAGTTGCTGCTGGTGTGAAAACATGTAATACCTTGGATATTTTGGAAGAAATATCATATTACCAGAGTGATCCATTTGATCCCCTTGATCTAGATCTTCCAGCAAATTCCTACAGGATTGCATACACCAAAATTCAGAATTTTGAAGAAGAAGAAAGTTGTGCATCCATCGTCTCGGTTGACCATTTATTTGAATATGATATTAACATTATTGGATCTGATATGATATTATTTAGATATGATCTAATATTTCTTGGTTTAATATTTCAAATTCATAATCTTTTAGTACTGCTTGTAGCTGTTCTCATCAACGATGTGAAGAAACAAGTATCGCAAGTCTCCTACAAAACTGCTGCTGGGGATTTGATTTCATTTCATAGTTTTGGATCTGTTGTGAACCTATTTAGATATGATTTAATTTATGATATGATATTATTTGGTTCACATTTTAAAATCCAAGATCTTTCAGTCATGCTTGTAGCTTCTCTCACCAATTCTGGTGTGAAAAATCAAGTACCGCAATTCTTCCTCAAAATTGCTGCTGTGGATTTGGTGTTAGTTTCCTCTTATGAGGTTGCTGATATTTTATTATGTGATTCATTAGATATTTAAGAATATATATCAGACTATGGAGCTCAATCATTTTCTCTCAACAGTCCTGGTGATTCTCTACCATTGATCACATGCTCATCTCCTCACGGAACAGGTAGAGACGAATATTTTATCCATCCTCCTAGACACTTGCTCCTAACACTTGGGGATGTTCTTACCAATCATGGTTTTCTGTTCATGGATGCAACATATCAGTTTATTGAGTGTTCCTCACATGTTCTGGATCCTCAAGAACCTTTTCTCACTTATCAGTTGACTTCAGTTGCTCTACATGGGTCCAGTCTTCAACCGACAGTTGTCTATATTTCTGATTTAGTTGAGCATATCATTCTTCTTCCAAATAGGAAGATTCATCTAGAAATAAGGATGGATAGGTTCACATGCCAGGCCATAGGATACCTATGCATAGAAGAACCATATTGATCCTAATTCTACCTACTTAATTAAAGGGGGGGATTTTTTCCCATGTGGTTTTTTCCCTAGCACCTTGTTTTTGAGCAGTTACTTTACTTTACTTGATGTAATGAGTGGCCTATGGTATTAGTTACCAGGGCCCACAGATTGTCCAAGTTAGCATTAAGGGGGGTGTTAGTATTATTAATCCCCATTTGTCCAATTTGTTCATATGTCTAAATCAGGAGTCATGTCTAAATCGGGAGTCCATCCAGTCTATTTTTAGTCACTAGCACCATTGGGTCCACTTGGCCTAATTGGGGCACATGTTTCAGCTACTAAAGTGTGGGAAACACTAATTGAGGCCTATTGCCACTAATTTCACCTACATTCATTAGTTTAGGAACCTCTTATACCAATCCCTACAATTTAGGAGCCACTGGGAGTGCCAATACCAACCAAGGTCAGTTGAGTTGAGTTGGTGACTAGTCAAGCTCAGTTAGGAGTCATTTACATTCAGTTCTAGTCCTCTACATTCAGTTAGCGCTAGGTTTGCATGGATGCATGTAGGAGAGGTACATTTCTCACCTACCATAGTCAGTTAGCCTCAGTCAACACTGAAGTAGACACTTGATTTGTGTTTTTGAACTCCGGTAATGGTTTAGATAAGGTCAGTTAACTATTGAGTCCTCGGACAATGATTTAGACAAGGTCTTAGTTACCTACAGTCAAGTAGAGTCTAATCAATTTGAATTTCCTCATATGGATTCGAATTGTATGTGGCTATTTAATCCATTGTACTTCATCGTAATTATTATCTAATTACTCTTTGATTAATGAAAAGCATTCACAGCTGCAAGCCATTTTTGCATTGTTTCATTCTTCAATAACTGAGTAAATTGTGTGATCTATCTTGTGAGTTATGTGTTTGTCCACAGATCTATGTGCTCGATTTAATATCAATTACCTATCCGCTATGAGACAGGTACTAAACTTTTGACTTTGCTTAGGCAATCAACTTCTACTCACATCTCTGATAATATACATGAGTGGAGGAGACGTCGAAGGCTTATTAAAGAAGAAATCCCAGACCAATTCTTAGCAGATTGGTTTGTAAAATCGATATTTCCTACTCTCACCAAATATGTAGCTACGTCAGCATCCATGACCGAAGATAAACTAATTTAGAGTGCCGAACAAATGGATTTGATATATTCACAATCAGGCACACTTTATGATTTAATACCTATTGTTGCAGGACTTGCGTCCGATCTAGCAATGCCATCGAAAGGAATTCATGCTGATGGTATGATTGGTTTTGTTAGGTGAATTCATTGACTTACCCAACAAATGGGACAAGTGTTGGTTCAAACTTATCAACCCATAGATGGCCAAGAAAACCAGTAACCTGCAAATCCTACCCAAACTTCGGAAATCCTCATAGTCCAAGCCACAGAACAAAAAGGAAAAAAGAAGAAATGAAAGAAAAATCCAAATGATAATGCTAGGATAGGAGATGCACCTAGAATGACTACTCAACCAGAAGGCAATCAGGAGAAATGGAAAAACAATTATCCTTGCAAAATTTTTCAAAGAGATAATCCTATTCACCTATTCCCTCATATGGGTGACATTCATCAAATGTTGTCTCAACGCACTGGACCAGAACAACCTCCTTTGTTGATTCAACCTTTTCCACAACAGATAAAAATGGTTGTTGCAGCTCCGAAACCCCCACAAGGGGGCAACCAAGCAAACCTTCCTCAAGGGGGTAACCAAGAAAACCCTTAGCAAGGGGGCAATCCACCCATTGCCAACATCTTTGGACTAGATCATAAGGTCAATATTCAAACAAGGGCTCATTCCTATGAAACACCACCTAGTGTTTCAGACTCATCGGGATCAAAACCAAATAGCTCTCTCACTATCGAGAAACCATCCATTGACGTAGTTCCTCGACCCCCAAAAAGGGTGTTAAGTAAATCAAAACATAATCCTAATGAAAGAGCAGCTAAAAACTATAGTATAGTGGAAGACTTATCTCAAGCACCTTGTTCCATGTCGGCCTTGGAGGTATTACAAAGTTTTCCAACTCAAATAAAATCACTATTGTCTTCCATTGGCACATTCGACCCGAATGATACCGGTTTGATCACCTTTGATTTAGAACAACTAACAAGTAGGCTTCCATCACATGTCGCTTTTCAGATCAAAGTGTTGTCACATGGGATGAATATTTTTTGAACTGTTATAAATGAAGGAGCCTCCAATTGTGTCATGTATTTAGGATGTTGGAAAGGCTTAGGATCACCCACTTTGAAACCATCCAATAAAGTCCTTAAAGCATTTGATGAGCACTCGTTCCCAGTTCATGGACTCATTACGGCTTTCCCATTTAAATTGGGAGGCAAAACAGTTCAAGTAGATGTTGAGGTAGTGGATGCACCAATAGATTACAATCTGTTATTGGGACATATTTGGATACATGTAATGACGGCAGTAGTGTCTTCGATATTCAGAGTATTTCGGTTCCCCCATCAAGAGAATATCATTACGATCAATCATTTAGATTACTGCACACCTAAAACCAGTATCCACTCAAATGTACCTTTTGTGGAGAATTCAAAAATAGTGATTCAAGATCTGGGAGTTGGGATGTTCAAAGACTCTTCCCTCATGGGAACCTTCACAATCCCTCCACCAATATATACCCCTGAAACTGTTCCACTTTTCACCATCACATCAGAAGTTCACTTTCCATTAACCGTTTTTACCAAATCCAATACGACGATGGGTTCCACTTCATCAAATGGAACTACGGTAGTGGACATCCGAGTTCAAACTAGTAAAGGAAATGAAATACATTAAGAAACACTTGATGAAACAAGGAGTAGTACACCACTTTCTGCTATAGAAATATCAAATCAAGCAATTAAAAATGCTTCAGCAGACTCAAAGCAAAATCCTTCTCCATTGGAGGAATATGATCCGTATACATCACCCGTATGGAATATCAATACTCCCAACAGTCATGAAATCTTAGATAAAACCTTTTCATCTGATGAAGCTATCATGGAAGTCATGAATATCTTAGAACAACCATGTGAAGACATGCATCATAGATCATCATTTATGTCTAAACCGGATTCCTTAGAAGTAAAACATGAGAAATTTTACCTTGATGATGATATGGAAAGGTACCAATTCCATATCCAAACACACAATATGATTTTGGAAGGAAATTTGGAAAACATTTCAAAATCCATTCCTATCAACATATCCATTAAGCCGAGCATCATCGAGAATATCAATATAGGTGCCAATTTCTCTCCAGAAGAAATCACTCAATACACTGCTCTATTTAAAGAGTTTCGTGATATTTTCGCTTGCTCCTATGAATAAATGCCAGGCATCAATCCTAGCATGGTTGAACATGAGATAAAAACCTATCAAAATGTCAAACCTATACGACAAAAATTACATCCAATGAATCCTAAGAAATCCATTTCCATCAACGCAGAAGTAGAAAATTTGTTGAAAGATGGCTTCATTTACCCTGTACCATTGACTAAGTGGGTATCCAATCCTTTTCCAGTCAAGAAAAAGCAAGGGACAATCTGAGTCTATATTGACTTTAGGGATTTTAATTTGGCTTGCCCCAAAGATAATTATCCTACACCCTTCATTGATCAGATTATAGACGAGTGTGCTGGTAACAAAATATTTTAATTTATGGATGGATTCTCTATTTACAACCAAATTTAGATTAAGAAAGAAGACCAACACAAAACGACTTTCATTTTCCCATGGGGCACTTTTGCATATCAGAAAATGCCTTATGGCCTTAAAAACGTCGGAGCTACTTTTCAAAGAGCCATGTCATATGCTTTTCATGATATTAAAAAAATCGTCGAGGTTTATCTCGATGACTTGATAACCAAATCTAGGAGACGAGCTGACCATTGTGCACATTTACGTGTTGTTTTCCTTCGATGTCGATAGTATTACATTAGATTGAATCCACATAAATGCATATTTTGAGTGGAGTCTGGGAGATTACTTGGTTTCATTGTATCCAAGTATGGGATACTAGTAGATCCCCTTAAGTTTGAGGCAATATTGCAGTTTTCTTCCCCGAAAACAATTAGACAGCTTCAAATCCTACAAGGAAAAGCAACATTCTTGAGAAGATTTATTGCTAATTATGCTGAAATTTCTAAAGGTTTCATGTGTCTCTTAAAACAAGACGCACTATTCATATGGGATGAACAAGCTCAACACTTGTTTGATGTAGTGAAACAATCCCTTGTGTCAACCCCAATGATTAGTCCCCCAGACTATACTAGAGATTGTTTGCTATATTTGGTGGCAAACAAATCCACTTTAGGGATGGTTTTGGTCCAAGGGAATGATTCATCTCAAGAACATGTTATATATTATCTTAGTAAGGGCCTCGAATCGTCGAATCATCGGGGGAAAGTATTCGAAATGGATAGTAATTTTGCAAGAATTTGATCTCTAATTCGTAAATGCTAAAGCCAAGAAGTCTTTAACATTTGCATAAATAGTGTCTAAGTTACTTGGAAATAAGAAAGAAATAATAGAAGAAGAGTTTTGGGTAGACGAACATTTATTCCTCATTGCCTCTACTGATCCTTGGTATGGAACATTAATTACATATCTCCAAACACAAAGGATAGATGCTCAATTTTTTTAGCATTGAATGATGTCGCATCCGATACCAGGCATGAAGATACCTCATAATTATTTATTCCACGAAGAAGATGAGAATGTATTGAATGATTGCCATACAGGATCATGTGGCGGTCCTCTTTCTAGGTGGTAAACCGCCTAGAAAATATTGCGTGTAGGATACTTTTGGCCCACAATATTCAGAGATTGCATCAATGCCATTAAAAAGTTTCATCCTTGCCATATTTATACAATAAAAATGCACGCACATCCCACTCTGTTACACCTTGTAGTAACTGTGGGTCCATTTTCAAAATGTGCCATTTATTATATGACAATCAACCCACCCTCGTCTAATGGACACCACTACATCACAGTAGCAGTGGACTACTTTACAAAGTGGGTTGAGAAAATTCCTACATTCGACAACATGGCAAAAAATGAAGCATATTTCTCATTCAATCATTTGATAACTAGTTTTGGTGTACCCAAAGAGATCATCACAGACAATGGGAGAGACTTTTGGAATTCTTTTATGGATGAACTTACGACCAAGTTAGGATTATGGAAGGATTTTTCCTCACCATATTATCCCCAATGCGACGGTCAAGTAGAATCCATCAACAAGGTTTTGAATACCATGTTGCAGAGAATGGTTAATAAGGGAAAAACTAACTGGAATATGATGTTGTTCTCTACTCTCTAGGATTATCATACCTCATCTAAAAAAGTGACTAGTTGGTTTATGGAGAAGAAGTTGTGTTTTCGAATGAATGTGAGATCCCGTCATTAAAACTGGCTATTGAACTCTTACCTAATACTTCTACAGAAGAATAACGACTCCTCCACCTTCATTCTCTTAATGAAACTAGAATAGAGGACTCATTAAACATAGAAGCACACAAGAAAATAGTCAAAACCCAATGTGACAAAGCATCCCATCCTTGAGTCTTTTCAGAAGGATATTTGGTTTTGGTTTATGACCAAGACAATGATAAAATAGGAAAAGGGAAATTTGTACCTAAATGGTTTGGACCACTTGTATTCAAAACAATATTAAAAAAAGGTGCATATAAGTTAGTCAATTATGATGGGGAACCCTTGTCGGAGATAAAAAATGGTCTCTATCTGAAGAAATACTTTGCGTAGGCACTGAGGCCTCATGACATTTTGTTGTATGATATGTAAAAAACTTTTGTACAATAGTTATTTCGTGCACACATTTAACTTGCTTTGTATCTGTACTTGGTATATGTCATTGGAATCTTTCACTTATTTAGGATATGCGGATGGCGCCAGCCATGGCTCTTGGAACATTGCTTCCACCGCATGGGTAATATTCACACATGATAATCAAGTCCTTAGTTTGGCAGGCTATTTCCTTGGACCTGCAACCAATAATGTTGCATAATATAGTGCATCCATTGAGATTCTAGTCGAGGCCTACACACTTGGCATCCAACGAATAATTGTTAAATTGGACTCACAACTTGTTGTATCTCAGTTAAATGGTCAGTATCAGGTTCACGATCCTATACTGTTTAGAAAGTTTCTATGAGTTTTTCTTCTAGAGCATCACTTTGAATTCATTGAATATATTCATGCTCCTAGAAGTTCAAATAGTCTAGTTGATTCCTTGGCTAACTACGTCCTTGATTGGAATATTTTTCATACAACATTCAGATAAAGAAAGCATGTATTTTGAATGCATGGAACCATTTTTTACCAAATCTTTCAAAGCATAAGTAAAGTTCGAAGTAACATTCCTTTGTATAAAGTGAAACTAAGTACATCATAAACCAAAAAGTGTGTTTGAGTTCCAAAACAATTTTTGCAATAACTTTTCACACACCAAAAAGAGTAGTATGAACAATTTCTCCCTTTGTATATTTTTCTTCAATAGAAAATGTCCAAAAAAATTCATAAAAATTCGAATATATGGAAAATTCAAAAAACACTTTTGAACTTTTTCGACTTCTGGATCCAACATGAAGACTCATCTACAATTACCAAGTAAATGGTTCATTGCTTCTAAGATGCATCCGTGAAAGAGGTGATTCCTACAAGAATGGTAAAAAATGAGTCATCTACTTATATTTGTTATTTCAGATATTAAATGCATGTATTGAATCCTATTGGCTTCCTAAACTGTTGGGTTATGGTTACTTTTACAGGATTTTGGGCAGAATTCACATGTTCAAACTATTTGATCTAGGATTTGAACGACAGACCACGATCCATGGTGTTGATATTCTTCACAATAATCTGTATGAGGTAAAACCATCACTCCTTTTATCCTACTTGGACAAGATCCCATATTAAATCAAAACCATGGTTAATTGGTTCTATTTCACTGTCTGTCGACACATACTCCTACCTTGAATAGCCTACCTATGGAGGGAACATCCAAAAGAGTGTGCATAACTAGCTCAACCAATGTTTGTAGTACATATTCTTAGCTTGGCCTAACCCGTGCTCTTGAAACATAGGTGCACGCCCTTGTAACACTCGTTCCCTCTTATGTATGAAAAAGCACTAAAAATTATAAATTACAAAAAAGGGGGAAACATGAATCATGCCATATTAAATCTTAGAGACAAAGGCAATAGTCAGTCATAGTCTCCCTTGAACACGACACTTAATTTTGTATCAGTTATCAGTACACCTTGTACATTTTCCTTGGGAAGCTGTAGCAGTAATCTGAGCAGATCTCCACTAATAGGTTATCCTTCCTATCATCTGTGGAGATTTCGTTAATTCATCTAGAGTTGACAAATTTCACAATGGTTGGTTACTCGAATCTTATGTTTCCAGGTGTCCATTCTATGTCATTTTATGTGTTCAAGGGAAGTCAAATCAATGTCAGTCATTCCTCAAATATTCCTGACCAATCATGACGGCCTTGATTGTGTCAGTATACAGCGTTGGATCTCACAACTCTACCAAATTACATCAGCCTATTGATCTTGGTTTCGGGTCAGTTTATGTGGGATGCATTAAGGCCCTCCTTCTGACAGATTTGTTCCTATCGATGCTAAATCATTATCTAGGAAATGTATCTAGGAACCCCAGTGGGTACCTTGGATCTTGTAGTCACCAGTGGAAATATTCCTCACAAATGACATTGGGTATACACTAATGACCACTGATTATTTGATTCTACGATTGTTTGAATTCAGAACATCTATTCACACTTGTGAATTTGTACTCAAGTACCTTGGAGTCCATCATCATTATCGGTAGACCTCCTCGTGTCTGTTAATAGTATACAACAATGATCGGTAATCAAATGGTGTTGTTTTATGCCCGACATAGAATCATACTATCGTTGGTTTATTTGAAGACCTTGGGAAAAATAGTCGTATCACTCATCGATGCACTGCCCGAGTTGCGCAAGATTAGACTGCCATGTCAAAGAACCACAAAAATCGGATACTTTGCACTCATCAAAAAGTGCTTGTATACATTTTTTCTTTTTGACATGGATCCACTGTGTACTATTCGTGGCCATGCTTGTTTACTGTTGAGCATGGGTATACTCGACTCAGGAATATATTGTATATTTGGGAAATTTCCTTGTTTGACTTGCAGGTGTTTATCCAACTCCTGCGCTCATAATCCATCATTTTCCATCATGCCTTGATCATTAAAGAGTATCAATACAAAGAGTATTAGAATGAAAGATAAATCAATGTATTTCGGCCCTCAGCATAGCTTCGGACCTCACACATTAGGGGGCATCTGTTAACAATAAAATTAACACCCTCGAAGCTGATGGTTTGAAAACATATTTTCTTTTCACCTGTAACATGAAGACCATAATTTTGAACAGCTTAAGATCTTTGATCTCTCATCAGACCAATGCTTCGGCAAAGGAAGAAGGATGTGAAGACAAAGGTTTCTCTAAAATAATTCAAGACCAAGACTACTTAAGGGTCAAAACCTAGTTACCACAACACCTGGAGTGGAAAGAATACATGGCATATGTATTAATTGTCCTAAAACCCTGGAAAGTTAAGTAAAATGCCTAAAAACTAAGGAAAGTGGGTTTTTTAAAGGAAATAATAATAAAAAGATTCAAAAATATTAAACCAACATTCATGGTAAGTGATTGGGGAAACAAATCCTAATTCTATATAGGAAAGGCATATGAGGTGAAGGAAGGGTGACAAGCAAGAAAAACAAAGGAATGTTGTAGGATTTGGAGGCTGGATAGAGTCTTTTCCATATCAAGAGTTTTGGTGATCATTAGCTTTAATGGAGAAGGATGGTTTAGAGAAAAGGAGAAATGGATTCACATATTATTGGGTTGTAATCACTTTCCTCCT
The DNA here is from genome assembly GCA_001517045.1 of Pseudotsuga menziesii. Classification (NCBI taxonomy): domain Eukaryota; kingdom Viridiplantae; phylum Streptophyta; class Pinopsida; order Pinales; family Pinaceae; genus Pseudotsuga; species Pseudotsuga menziesii. The sequence goes on along the minus strand of LPNX010989669.1, from coordinate 192,823 downwards.
ATTTTTAATATGACACAATTCAAGTTTCCCCCAAATGTTGTGATTGAATATATGTATTTTCCTATTTTTTTTGTCAATGTTTGGTAGATAGATTTAAAGTTTTTTAAATTTTTCCAAAGGATAGAGGTAAGGAACTAGAAATATAGATGTGAATGGAGGCCTAAAGGCCATGGATGCTTAAGAAGAGGGATCTTCCACAAACAACGCGCTTTCTTCCTCCCCTTTCTCCTCTTTGAAAAGGCTTAGAAATTTTCGGAAGCTTTCAATTATTGCATTTATTTCGTCGATCATGATTCACCTACCTGTAGTGAATGTTATATTAGGTTGTAGACATGTCCGTGCAAAGAAATCTAATAACATATATCCTAACTATTTTCCATCATTCACACCATATCTAGTATTGAAACATTTCATCATTCAAAAAAGAGATCGACATGTAAAAATTCATTCACCATATGAAGACTTCTCATAATTCAGATAAAAAAAACATTAATATATCAGATTGCAACTTATTAACCATTCAGATCGCATCATTCAAATCACATCAATTAGCTACAAGATTAGAAACATCATAGATCACACCGCAGACAAAGACAACATAGAATCTCCAACAACATTCTTGTCATATTAACTTCCACATGTCAAAATCACGTCAAATACATCTCCAAACACATCCCTTGGTCGACACAGATTCAATGCATTAGATAAGATGCTTCACACAGATGTATCCTGATAGAAAAAAGATAAATATGAGATGTCTCTACCGAAAGATGTCTATCACTACATTCCTAACTCTAATTATGGGCTTGCGCCTTTACAAATTAGTCCACATATGACTAATTTCCTAACTAACTTGAAACAAATTCTAATTGCTTTCGACCAGGCCAACCATACTTGTCAACAACTTCATCTTTCACAATCTACTTTGACATTTGTCACTTTCTTTGATGTCGCACCATGCGCAATTGATCCCTTGCAAATGGCCCCCCAACACAAACTTGTGGCTCATCCTCGAGCCACATCAACTGGATATCGTGTGTGTGCTTATCTTTTCCTTGAAGTCATCATATTCCTTCTTGACTTCCTCGACCACTTCCTTGGTCCACATGTTGAGTGTTGTGTAATCTTCCATTTCCTGATCAGTCATATGCTTTGCAATCTTCTCTACCATGTGTGAGGGCCTCTTGAGTGGTTGCAAGTGCATCCATAGCCTTTGGTGCCAATTGTTTCTCGATGTCCTAGAATTCATCTAATTGTGTAGTTTGGTGCTGATGCCTTTCTGGTGCTTTGCTGGATCATTGTTGGAGCACCTTCAATTCTGCTGCCTTGTTGACCTGCACAACTGGGGGTATCATTTTCAGGGATTCCTGCATTGCCGGTAGTTGAGCCTCCGCCTCATGAATTTGTGCACCCAATTGTTGCAATTGCTTACTCTATACCACACTAATCTAGAACTGTGTGATTTATTCTACCATTTCCTTGGCAATTTTCTCGCAATCCTTGATTTGATCTGCAATAACATCTATTTTACCTATGCGATCTGCGATCTTCTCAGGTGGTGTACTTGGTATTTCCCGTGATTGCGGCTCCTAATTCTCCTTATTAAAGTATGTGATTATTTGTCCTAGTTGAAGTATCTTAGCTTTTGCAAACATGTCTATTGTGATTTATGGAATCTCCTGGAATGTGACCGCAATGGCCCTTTCCAGGAACTCTCAGTCATCTAAGGCCTTTGCTTTAGAAATTATCTCTTCCTATTGTGCCTTCTTCATATGCTCTATTTTCTCTTTTTCTTGTGGGACCAACTCCTCTGACTTAACTAGTTGATCACACACAAACTCTTCTTAGTCTATAATCTCTTGGCTTGATGCCTTTTGCAGTCGCATAAGTGTTTGTGTTGGTAGCTCATTGACATCAAGACTGATCATGTTGCATTGACATATTCACTTCCAGACTCCAGTGTGCATGGTGGAATCTACACAATATGCACCCTTTTACCCATACTTATCTCTATCTCTCTTTGCAGCACGTCAACCTGTGTTACCTTCTCTAGTATAGCATTTTTCAGGTATTGCAACAATCCCTTAACTTGGTGGAAATACTCAATCGAATGTTGTTTCAACTACGCTCGACTCTTAGTAGTCGTGGTAGTGATCATGACTAGTATGCAACTTACTCGGTCGTCTTCCATATTGGGTGTGATGCTTACCTCTCCCTATTCAAACCTTATTTTAGCCCTACCTTATTCGAATTGTCATTCTATCTCAAAATTATTCAGAGTCATGGATGACTCTTCCTCCAATTTGTGGTGAGACTCCTTCGTCTTTTACTAATCTACTAGCATGTTGGGTGGTGGACCTACTTCCACTCCTAAAAGTTCCTCTATGCTAACTAGAAATTTCCATTATAAAGGCCATTCATCGATAATGGCCTCTATTTCTTCATCCATAAGCTTGTACAATGTGGTGAGCCATTGCATCTCAGCGATGCATCGGGCTCGGATATGGATGGCATGTAGTCCCATTGCAAATCACACTATCCATATATATTTCATCATTGCCTCCTTAGTGAGATGCAAAACCTTTCCCTCTCCATCTCGAAGTGCACTCCCAATATAAATAAAACTGGATGGTGCAGTCAACCTATCTCTCCTTAATGTCGAGCCACCATAGGTTCTTATAGAGTGTGCCCCTTCATGTTTGGGAAACTTCCACGTACATTACTTGGTAAAATATAGGTTCCATCCAACCCACAAGTGATATTAAAATTAACAACCATGAATATGTAAACGAAAACTTACCTTATTATGCCATCATTACATCCTCTGTCAGTTGATTCAATAGGAACAATGACCATTTCATCTGGACTCCTTAGGCACACTGCTCTACGCATGCAATTAATCTTGATGTGCATTGATTGGGTCTATTCTTTCACACAATATTCACAGCCAAAAACTTGGTTGCGACTCAAACTACCTTGTCGTTGATGGTATTTATGACATAAGCACATTTATCCCTGACAACATTATACTTCCTCTTTAGCTTCGCAGCTAACCTTTTGTCATTTCCCTTGCCTCAGAAATACTGCGTTGGGTCGGCACCATTCATTGGCAACCCGGTGATATATGATATCAATTCAATTGTTACTGGTACCTTTATGTCGATCCAAAGATACCCTCCATGGAAATAGTATAACAGTTGCCTCATGCATTCATTTGCTTATGCTGAGTAGCTGAAATGTGGCATGTGGGTGATTCCCAATAGCCCCGGCCACTACAACCCCAGAGCCCACTGCTGCGGTGCTCTAACAAGAATACATACATCACCCTGCATCTATTTTTTGTAGGGTTCTGTTGTGCATTCTATATATACCAGAATGTCATGGTCATTGTAGGTCAGCTTCATCAAATACATAAAAATGTTCGTGGTTGCGTGCATCCCTATTGTCGTCACATACATCTTGATGGGATATCGCTGGTTCTTTGAAATCTTAACTAGTAGTGCAAATTCCTATCGAAGTGGTACATATTTGATAATATCATCAATAGTTTCCCCCTTCCATGTTGTGGAGTCCTCTCCACCTGTCGTCGATGGCCCAACCTCTGCCTCGACCTCTATAGCCCTGGTGGTACTGTGTGTGGACCTCTTCTTCTGTAGTGGATACTTTGGACAATTTTCACCCTTTTTCTTCCTTACTATTCTTAGTAGTTCCTCTTGAATACATGGCCTCTCTAATTCGATTGGTGTCATCGATGGTGGAGATTCATGGGTGCTACCACTTGAAATTATTTGGTCCATTGTTGCAACTCTATCACTCTTCACTATTCTCTTCTAATTTCCTTTTCTCTGACATGCTCAAAAATCACAATGGTTCATTCGATTCCCCTTTGTCGATTCTTATAACCTTAAAGTCACTTATGCAAAAGATTTTAAACATCATGGCCAAATCCTACAACGATCGACCGAATCTATCACCAATTCTGCAAATCCAACATTCTAATTCCTCATAAATGTGTGTCCCATCCACTTATGTTGTTGCCCATCTGGTTTAATTGCTTCATTTATTTCCTGATTTGACCCTATCAAACCTCGTTGGATTTCACCAAGATTCCTTCCTGCTGCGACTTGCGCATTTTTTTCTCTTGTGCGACCTTTCTTGCTATGATTACCCCCTCTTCCACATATCTTACATTTATTTTTTACGCAGCTTGTTAAGGCATGGCGTCGCACCTGGCTATCCCGATAGGGATTTAGCTGACTACCATTCAACATATTTGGTAACAATGTACCATATAATTGTTGTAACTACACTGCACCTCCATCGGTGATGAAATGAATTACATAAGGTCCTAACCAATGCATTTGAAACTTATTTCGATGCTTCACAAACTTGTTTTCATAGAGGAGAACCATATCTCCTTGCTGAAAGTACTTTTCTTTAATATGTCGATCGTGCCATGCCTTCTGGAAATCCTTTTCAACTTGCTAGTGAAATCCTATGATGAACTGATCTTCCTCGAAATGCACCAACTACGTCAATCTTTCTTCAAGCGCTCCTTCATCACCCATATCTTTTGTTGCTGCGATGCACAGGATGGCAACAATGTACTCCATTGGCATGACTGCTTCTTAGCCATAGACCAACTTGAATAATGTTTTCCCCGTTAATCATTTGCACATAGTCCTGTAGGACCATAATACCGCATGAATTTTCAAATCCCAATCATCACGGTTTGCGTTACGTACCTTTGTTATCGCATGTTCCAATACCTTGTTGAATTCCTCGACCATTCCATTCACTTATGGGTGATAGGGAGTTCTCTTCTTGTGCTAAATATTTAATTCCTCTATCATTGTGCTAATGGTGCGATTAATAAAGTGACTCCCTTAGTCTCTCATCAATATCTTTGGACAACTGAACCGAGTAACGATGTTTTCAAATAGGAACCTTGTTGCAGTCGCAGTGGTACAATCCGTCACTAGTGTTGCTTGCCCCCATCTCGTTAAATAGTCTATCCCAGTGATAATATATCATGCACCCGTCCTTTTTCTTTCTAGGTCCCAAAAAATATACTGCCCACTTATCAAATGGTTGCAATGTTACTTGAGGCACTAACGACGTCTCATCCCATCATGATGGCTTCCCCTTCCTTTGACAAATGTCACAACTTTTCTCATAATATGTGGCGTTGTTGTGCATGGTTTTCCACCATAGTCTAGATCGGAGTATCTTCCTAACAATTGTGCAACCTCCATAATTTCCTCCTACAACTATGTCATGTGCTTTGGCCAATATCCTTTCTTGCTCATGCGGTAGAACTTACCGACATAGAATCTCATATCTTGTAGATTTTTCCAACAATTAGCTGAAACTATGTAGCTTGAATGACCAATTGCTTCTTCTTACTAGTGGTGAAATCATCCAATTCTTTTCCTGTCGATAATAACTGAATAATTTGTTCACAATGGTCGTCTGTCATTCTGAATTTAAACAACTACGCATCAAGTAGGCCATCCTCAATGCTGGTTGGTTCTTTTCTTGTCTCGATCCTTGATAAATGATCGGGTTCAACATTCATTCGACACAGCTTCACAATGATCTCAAAATCAAATTCTTGGAAGAATAGAAACCATCGACAGATCTCCCCCCCCAACATAGGCTTGTTGACCAGGTATTTCAATTCTGAATAATCGGTAAACATATTGAAGTGTCCTCCCAATAGATAGTGGCAGAATTTTTGCAATGCATATACCATCACCAATCCTTCTTGCTCCTTCGTGGTGTAGTTCCTTTTCGCAGATGACAACTTTCATCTTGAGAAAGCGATTGGGTGGCCAATCGCTCCATCTGGTTGTGCCAAAATTAATACTAATGGGACTGATGATGCATCGAAATGGACGTGAAATTACTTTGTCCACCATAAAGACCAATATCGGTGTTGTGACCATCTTCTTTTTTAGAGTATCGATACTTCCTTGACCCTCATGGCTCCATTTGAATTTGGCATCCTTCTTCAACATCTTCTCCATCGGTCTTGTGATTGTTGCGTATCCTCTTATGAGCTTCCGGTAATACCCCGTATGGACCAACATCGCCCTGAATTGTTTCACCATCATTGGTGGGGGTAGATTAAAAATAATTGTGATCTTAGCAGGATCCACTAACATTCCTTCCTTACAGACGATGTGCCCCAACAAAATTCCAAACAACACACAAAATACAAACTTCCGTAGATTTAGAGAGATCTAATGTTGTCAACACCTCTTCAACATTAGTCACAGGTTCACAATGTGGTCTTTCACCAACCCATAGATAATCCAATCATCCATATACACTACCAAAAATTTCTGAATTAAATATTTAAACATAGCCACTACTATCCTTGAGAAGATCGCAGGTGTGTTCTTAAGGCCAAATGGAATCACTATGTACTGGAAACATCCCCATTCTGTCACAAAAGTCATCTTATGCTGATCTTCCTTCGCAATATTTGTCTAATGGTATCCCGAAAATCCATCTGTGAATAAATAGATCTCTTGTACACTGACTCCTTCCAGTACTTCGTCAGTAAATGGTGTTGGGAACGGATCATGGAGACATGCATCATTTAGCTTTTGGGGGTCGACACAAATCTGGATTTCTCATGTCTTCTTATCTTGAACAAGCATCGGACAGATCCATTCTAATTCCTCCACATGTTTGATGATGCCAACATCCAGCATCTTGTCGAGCTCAGCTTTCACTCGCTCCTTGTATCACAGATTCAATCAATAAGAACTTTGCTTTACCGACTTCTCATCTAGCTTCAACAGGATCTCAATTTCCCCCAAGCCCCTTAAAATCCCTTTCATTTAACCAAATTTAGTCGGGAATAAATCATGGAACTCGTGCAACAAATCAATGATCTTCACCATAGTGGATTCGTCCAAATAATCTCCGACATTGGTGAAATTTGGGTCCTCTATTGTCCCAATATTGACCTTCTGTGTCTTGAGAGGTTGTTGGACTTTGTCAGTTGGCATCTCTGGTGTTGCGATACCCCGAATTCCTTTTGAATCTATGATATTAATATTCCTTGGATCATCCTCTTCATCAGGTTCTCCTGTTACATTGTAACATTCCTGTTAGAATAATCAACCCATAGTTACCTACCTTAGAAATTAATTAAATCATTTTTGTCTAATTACCTAGTCTCCTAGATTCCACTCTATGCTAGTTGCCTTCTACATGTCCTAGAAGTCAACACATGCCAAAACTGAGTCATGGAGCACTTGGTAAACTTCTTGGAAACCCATTTTAGCATGTCTACTTTATTCTAGATCCCCCAAAGTGCATATCTGCTTTTTCTGAAAAGCTGCCTGTTTTATTGAGAATTAAGGAAAAAGGAAAAGTTATACTAGGTGTAGTTGACTTGTATTTTCCCACATCCTCCTCCCTCCTTTTCTCCTAATAAAAGAATGTATGAGTTATATTTCCATCCATCATTAGCTTTCCTACTTGACTTATCCAATACATGAGCATCTTGGTGGATTTGGAAACTGCTTTATGCACCTATGGGAGATTTGACTAGATTTAGTAAGCCTACTTTTTGACCTTTTCGAATGGAATCCTTATGCATTTGAATCTCTCATGTAATTATATATTGCAGCAGCCTATTACTTCACAAGGTTGGATATTGTACACTTATCGGAGCCTTTGTGTATCGATTTCTCTCCTTCCATATTGCAATTGCAGGTTCGACATCTTGAATGGGAGCATATTCTGCTGACTGAAGGGCATAGTTTCTGAGCTATGGACCAATATCAGAAGATCATCTTGACTCCATTCAATTTCTTTGAGTGGAAACTTGAGGTGGAGATATTGTTGAGAGAGAAAGGCCTCTACAGGGTTACTATGGCAACTGAGGTAGAGCCCAATGCAGCTGCAGAGAAAATCAAATGGCACAACAAGAGGGATGAGGCCTATGGTATTTTGTGTCTAATCATTTCAAAAGACCTCCTCTTCCATATTGATGGATTGACATCACCTAATGAAGTGTGGGAGAATCTTGTAGAGCTATTTGGTAATACAAATGAGATGAGAGGACATCAAATCGAGAATGAGTTGATCTCTTTGAGTCCTAGTAGCTTCGAATCCTTGCAACTATTTTTCCAAGTTTAAAGCCCTTGTTTTGTAGCTAAAAGAGTGTGGGATCGAAAAGAAGGAAGAGAAACTATTTTTGTCCATACTCTCAAAGCTTGGCCCTGACTATTCAGTGTTTGTTTCAACCTTCCATGCCACCAAGTTGACAGCTCGAGCCTAGAAGATGCCTAAGCTTGCAGATTTCATGGAATCCCTCACACAGGAACAATATAAGTTGTTGATGATGGGCACCATCAAACCTTCCAAATACCAATATTTTGTTGTTGGAGATTCAAGGGTGGATTCAAAAAGAAAGAAAAAAGCTAAAAATCCACCTGAGCAAAATAGAGACAAGAACAAGTTTCAAGAGGAGCCCCAAGGTTCCAAGAAGAACTTCCATAAGAAGAAGAACAAAGGAGAAATGAGCAAGTGCGCATACTACAGTAAGGGCTATCATCCTAAGATCTTTTGTATGAAGAATCAAATTGACATGATGACCCAAATCCTAGAGAAGAATAACATCTCCCTTCCTGATTGCTCAAAGAAGAGGGAAGGAGGATCAAATTCAAAGGACAGAGAGAGAGAGTACATGCATTGGTTGCTGGCACATCAAGCTCACCTAGCTTCATCATAGACTCTGGATCTTCTAGACATATGGTTTTGACAAAATAGGCGTTCTCCTCTCTTGACATGTCGAAAGGTCCACCAATAGTTTTGGGAGATGACTCTCTCACCGACAGTTTGGGGAAAGGAAGGATTGATCTTGACCATGGCAAGTTCAATAATGTGTTGTATGTTCCGAGTCTTGCCTCTAATCTCTTGTCAGTGTATCAGATGACTCACACTGGGTCTCCAAAGAAGGTCATCTTCTCCCCTGATGATGTTGAAATCACTAAGATTTCGAATGGTAAATTCATAGCAAAAGGTGTTGTTGATCACACTTCGAAGGTATACTTGTTTTCCCATTTTCTATCCTACTCAAACCCCTCTACTCTTCTGATTCATGCTAATGAGGAAAGCAAGCTTTGGCATGAAATATTTGGCCATATTAACTGCAAGTATATTTCTTATTTGAGTGAAAAAGATATGGTCATAGGGTTACCAAAGATCAAGTTTTCCAAGGGATTCTGTCAAGGTTGTATCCTAGGAAAACACCCAGAGAACAAATTTGAGAGAGCTAGTCATGAGAGAACCTTTGCACCTCTTGAGTTGATCCACAGTGAAATAGCTGGTCCATTTCCTCATATGTCCATGAGTCAAGACAAATATTCACTGACCTTCATAGATAACTTTTCCAGGTATTGTTGGGTTTACTTCCTAAAGCATAAGTCTGAAGTTTTTTACCTCTTCAAAGTCTTTAAAGCCTTGGTTGAAAACCAGTCTGGGAGGAAACTCAAGATCCTCAGATATGACAATGGTGGTGAGTATGTCAAGTTTGAGTTCATTCAGTATTGTAAAGATGCAGGTATTCAGATGCAGCATTGGATCCCTTACACACCACAGCAAAATGGTGTTGCTGAGAGAAAGAACAGGTCACTGAAGGAAATGGCAACCTGCATGATGGAGGCTAATACTTTGCCACCAAATTTTTGGGCCGAGCCTATAAAATGTGCATCCTACATCCATAATAGGGTGCCTCATAGGCATATTTATGATATGACTCCTTTCGAATCTTGGAGTGGGCGCAAGCCATATGTGACCCATTTTAGGATTTTTGGCTCAAAGGCTTGGGCTATAATTCCAACTGAAAAGAGAAAGGATCTGCAGCCTTAAAGACAAGAGTGACTATTTGTTGGGTATTCTAAATATTCAAAAGGGTACAAGCTAATCAACTTGAGCATTAACAAAGCTTTCATTGAAATAAGTGTTCAGTTCCAAGAAGAGCCTTTAGTAGCAGTTGAAGTTGGAGAGTCTTCTTCACCACCAGATCCATTGACTGTAAGTGGAGAGACTAATGGGTTTGCTGATTCTGATATGTTTGATAATGATGATTTTATTGCAGATTCTGACAGTCCTACAAGACCAAAATGGGAAGCAAATACCATTCATACAGCTGGGGAACTAGCTAGAAATCCTAGTGACACTAGGAGGACTAGATCTCAATTTGAGAGTGCCCTTTGTATGAAAGATCCTTTATTTGTTGAGAAGTGATATTTGATGGTTGAATTAGATCCATAGACATATGAAGATGCAGCACATTATCCAAGATGGCAAACAGACATGAAAGAAGAATTCAGCTCGCTCCAGAAGAACAACACTTGGGAACTGGTTGATCTTCCCCTGGGGAGGAAGCTAGTTCAATGTAAGTGGGTTTTCAAGACTAAGTTTGCTGCTGATGGTTCACCTTTGAAATATAAGGCAATACTGGTAGCCAATAGCTACTCACAAGTACATGGTATTGACTACAATGAAACCTCTGCACCAGTGGCAAAGATGGACTCCATAAGGCTAGCTTTAGCCATTGCAGCTTCGAAACAGTGGGAGGTACATCACATGGATGTGAAGCATGATTTCCTAAATGGAGATCTCAATAAATAGATTTACATGCAGCAACATGAAGGGTTTGTTTCTAATCCATATTTAGTGTGCAGGTTAAAGAAATCATTGTATGGGCTCAAGCAAGCCCCCAGGGCTTGGTATGCAAGATTGATGGCTTTCTGTTGTCATTGAGTTTTGTTCGATGCAAGTGTGATCATAATGTCTATTTGAAGCTGATTCATGGTTATTTGATGATTATTGCATTGTATGTGTATGACCTTCTGATTATAGGAAGTTCAAAGAAACAGATTGCCTCCTTGAAGGATGCAATGAACCATGCATTTTCTATGACAGATTTGGGATTGTTGAGCCAATTCTTGGGTCTCCAAATTTCTCAATCCCAACATGGAATAAAAGTACATCAGTCCAAGTATGCCTTATATTTTCTGAACAAGTTCAACATGAAATATTGCAAGCCAAGCAAGACTCCCTTCCTTTCAGGAGTTAAGCTTGAAGAAGCAGGTTCTTCTCCTATGGTAAATAATACACTGTATAGGCAGTTGATTGGGTGTTTGCTTTAACTTACACACACTTGACCTGATATATCTTATGCAGTTAGTGTGGCTTCAAGATACATGGATCAGCCTCATGAGATCCACTGGAAGGAAGCCAAAAGGATCCTAAACTTTGTTCAAGGAACAATAACTCATGGGATCTTCTTCTTTTGTGCATCTTCAGAACAAGTAGCAGACATCTTCACCAAAGTTTTTTGTGAGAAGACATTCAGCAATATCAAATCAATACTAGGGATTGATGTTCATGCTATGAAGCATGATTGATGACAAGATTTCCAAATTTTCTTTTCCTGTCCATGTTTGAGGGAGGATTTTCCCACTGGGTTTTTGCCTCTTTCCTTGGTTGTATGGACAAGCAGTATGTAAAGGGTGACTAAGCCTTGTTGCTAAGCCCTATAGTTTTCTGATATTTACTCATAAATTTAGGCTTAAGGGGGGGTGTTAGAATAATCAACCCATAGTTACCTACCTTAGACATTAATTAAATCATTTTTGTCTTATTACCTAGTCTCCTAGATTCCACTCTATGCTAGTTGCCTTCTACATGTCCTAGAACTAAAAACATGCAAAAACTGAGTCATGGAGCACTTCGGAAACTTCCTGGTAACCCATTTTAGCATTTCTTCTTTATTCTCGATCCTCCAAAGCGCATATCTGCTTTTTCTGAAAAGCTGCTTGTTTTATTGAGAATTAAGGCAAAAGGAAAAGCTAGACTAGGTGTAGTTGACTTGTTTTTTCCCCACACCGTCCTCCCTCCTTTTCTCCTAAATAAAAAATGTATGAGTTGTCTTTCCATCCCTCATTAGTTTTCCTACTTGACTTATCCAATTCGTGAGCATCTTGGTGGATTTGGAAACTGCTTTATGCACCTATGGGGGATTTGACTAGATTTAGTAAGACTAATATTTTACCTTTTCAGCAACCTATTACTTCACAAGGTTGGCTATTGTACACTTATTCAATACAAATTAGTGTTATGCTCCAATTTCAGTCTCCTTTGATGTTAATTTTGCATGTTTGATTAGCAATTTTGTGAGTGTAATTGTTCTATCTCTTGGGTTCAATTTCCACAATTCTTTCATCAACTGCATTACTAGCATCTCATGTGATTCGGGGGGGAATTCCACTGGAACTATTTCCAAGACGATATTTTGGATGTGCTGAAGTGATTTATGGATTACTGGATCAACACTCGCAAATATGAAAGTGTGACTGAAGCAGAAATTCAGGTATTCCCACATTGTGATATAACTTTTAGATTTCTACTGATACATACCATTTTCATAGCATTTCATCCAGCGTGTGGAAAAAAGCATGTATCCATTCGTCCTTCGACCTAGATACCCATGTGACCTGACATGCGACCAGATGATCATTGGGATCATTCCTTCCATCATAATTCTCACTCTGGTAGTTCTCTGCTGCTCCAAATCAGAATTTCATCATTCTACAACAAAGCTTCCATTCACCAATTGAGTTCTTATGTGTCACCCACCATCTTGATGGAGTGGCCTTCAGTTCTTACTCCAGTGCCAACAATCATTGAGGTTCTGATACTTTGTCTTCAAACTCGTTGATAAGCTCAGATGACTTGGGTATCCCTTCATATGCTAGTAGCTTGATAACCTCTTTTGTGACCCAACACAATGACTTAGTAACTCACCCACATTTCTGGATTGATACCTCATCTATCTGATTATGCTATTTCTCCAACGTGTCGTCAGAATCTGATGATGTAGATCTAGTACTTCTCCAACCTAGATCTCCATCCACGATGGGATGGATGTAATCCTCTAAAATATTGTATGCATGATCCCATCCTCCCATGAATTCCTCCTTTAATTATTCGACATATCTTCTGCCTTCACTCGAATCCAATGGGGCAATGATTTGCATGTCACTATTCTCAAAAGTCATCACTCTCTTCTTGAATTTGATAACCTCCAGATTGTCATTATCCCATCCAATCCCCAACAACACAAGATATGAGATACTTTCATCGACGATTTCAATAACGTTGAAGTCTACATAAGTCTTTGATCCTTCTAATTTGACAAGTAGGTGAGATACTCGACCAATTGGCAACACTCTAGTCTGATTTTCCAGTCGCAGTTGTATAGGGTACTAAACCAACTGTGGTTTCACCATCCTTTCCCATGTTTGATTTTTCAAAATATTGACACCTAATCCTAGATCCAAGATAACCAAGTCCACATCATAGTCATTGATTTGGACATTCATTTTCATCTCCCTTCTAGTTTTATTTTTATGCAAACAGTTCAAGGCGTATTCATGTCTCCCTTTCTCTAGTCAGTAAAATAGACTTGATATTTTAGCTAGCCCATCGGGATCATTTTCTAATTCCAAACAACTTTCTAAGAAACTTTTCAATGTTCCATCCTTTCACTATGGTATTGCTATAAGTGTCAAATCAAAAGTAGGTGGCATTTCGTAGATAAGCAACTTACCCATATCCCTTTTTATAACATCTCTTGCGTTGAACAATGTTTCCTTCTTGGAATCGACATCAAATTGTATCTTTTTTCGATCCGCCAATCGAATATGTTGGATTGGACCATCATCTCCTACGGTCGTGCCTCCTCGAGTTATGACTCTAACATCTATAGATTGAGTCCTGCATTCCACCAAAATTTACCCTATGGTTGGTCCATGATTTTGATTTTGATTTTGAGGTTGGTCCACAGTCTGGTTCGCATTCTGGTTCTGGTTCTGCGGTGGTGGAACATTCTTTGGTTTTCACTTCGTGATCAGTTGTGGATAATATTCAATGGTATGATCTACGACGGTATAATAAGTACATTGCGACTGAATGTTTGGAAAATATCATTTATAATGTCCCAATACCCCATAATTATAGCAGTGTAGAGGTCCGTGACTTCATCCCATAGCTCCTCCTCGACCAAAGCCTCCATTTTGACCTCCTTGGAATCCTCCTTGTGGATGGTAATGCGGTTGATTAATCTGTTGTTGTTGATTGGGATACGGTTAAATATACTAAGGCTGAGTATACTATGGTTGCTACTGATTATACTGCATTTAATTGTATTGCAAATGTGGTAGAACAAACTGCAGTTTTTGTTGCACAAACTAAGGTGGTTGTTGCGGTTGATGCCTCTCCACCGGTCAATGTTCTTCTCCTTTCATGAAATATGTATCCATTTTTCTCTCTTGGAGCAAGTCATATGCTCTACAATCCTTCTCTTCATGGCTGACTAGTCAACAAAAATAAAAAAAAATAGATTCACTAGTTTTGATACTACTATTTGGACTTATACACATTCCTCATGTCAATGTCCTCGATTGTGACAGATTCTACATCACAACAAACTGCCTTGACTCAATGGATTAGGAACTCCCACCTGTAAGTAATCCTGGAAGTCCAGAAATTGATCCTTGTGATGTCCTTCCCTGCAACATCGAGTACACCATACTTCTTCACGAATGTCCTTTCCCTTCTTGATATCTTGCAACTGAATCGCCAGATTTGTGAGGCCTCCAGCTTCATCGCAAATTCCAAGGCCCCAGTTTGTGTCAATCTTCTATTGCATCAATGGCATTCAAATGTGTGGCACTAACACTACAATGAACCATTATTTGTGTGGCACATCATTCAATATGAAGCTAACCTTATCCATCAATGTATTGAACCATTGAACAAAATCCCATACCAATTCGTTCGAATATTGTTTGACTTCCTTCAACTCAGTAATGTACTATGACTCAGATTTGGGTTTCTAAAAATTATTCAATTGACCTAGTTCTAATTTGTGCTATTGTCTTCTATTGATTCCCTATCGGCACTTGTATGAACTTCATGTACCAATCTAATGCATAAACTCAAAAATTTGTCACAAGTTGTCCCTTCTTAATGTCTTCATCTTGGACTTGCTTCATAGTCCACACTGCTTAGAGAAACCAAAACTACTCAGGATCTTCAGTATCATTCCCATCGAATAAAGGGAGTTTTACGTCATCACCCGCAATCCTAGGCCTTCTTCTGGTATTTGTTGATTCGCTACTATTATTTCTGTGGTGACACACAGGGCAGTCTTGTGATGATCTGGTGTTTCTTCCTAAATGTGGCATAGTGCACGAAGGTGAAGGTACATTGTTTCTTTGGGTTGGTCCTTCCTTGGGCTCAGGCATATCTTGGTTTTCTCCTTTGTCGTTGTAGGGTCGCCTAGTCCCTTATGATCTTCTCTCATAGTTTCTTGTTTTGCTCGTACCAGGACTCTCCTCAGTCCTCTGCCTCTTCTCTTTCTGGAACCTTACCCCACTTCAGAGAAGACCACACTCTTCCTTGACATCCCTCACAGTCTCATCATAACTCCCATAGATATACCCCATATCATTCCATCCAACCCTCATCTTCGCAGTACCTGTTACCTCTGCACACTAGAGCTCTACGCATTAGATTTCATCTTCAATATACCATTTTTCGTAGATGAGCATCTTAATCCATAGTTGCAAGGATAATAGAATCCTTCCTCTGGGTCCTTGGAAGAATTCCCTCTCTATGTCTCTATAGGATTTTACGGTGTCGACATAAAACTTAGTGATATGTCCCTCCAAAATTTTGTCAATCCACACTTAGACAACTCTTGATTCCTTGTTGTTGACCCTTTTCAGTCATTGAATCAGTTCAGGGGTCCAATAAGTGCGTTTAGTTCCTTAGAATTTCCTTTTTTGGAATTTCAGATGCACCAACCACTCATACAGGATTATCAACAACTCAAAAAAAGAAACTTTCATGGATATCAGAGTAGATATTCCTTCCCAACCACTCTTTTTTTGTCATTCTAGAGCTTTGGTTTTCTTCTGCTGTGAACTTTCAGGCCTTCTAATCGAACCAGTCCTGGATCTCTAGTTTCATTAAATTCCACAACATGTCATCCTCTTTCTCGCACTATGGTACCAGAAACGAAACCATTTGTTGACACAAATAAGTCGACATGGGTTCGCTTACTGTTGACACCCTTCGACACAATCTCCTTAAACATCGGCTCGAACAGGTTTTACCCTATCCAGCAACTCCTGTGAAGCAGATGCAGTCTCACCTGAGATGTTTGAGGGAGAGATGCAAGAACCATATTTCTGCAAAAGGGAAGAGGACTTGCACACTTAATCTCTCTCTGTCACCAAACAACTCAGATATCTAGAATGGGGTTTAACATTTCATCATTCATAAAAGAGATCAACATGTAAGAATTAATTCACCATACGAAGACTTCTCATCATTAAGATAAGAAAAACATTAATATATTAGATCATAACATATTAACCATTCATATCACATCAATTAGCTACAAGATTCGAAAAATTTCATAGATCGCATCGCATACAAAGAAAACATAGAGCTTCCAACAACATTCTTATCATATTAACTTCCGCATGTAAAAATACATCTCCAAGCATATCCCTTGGTCGACAACCTCATACCAAAACCTAGAAAACCAGTTCGCAAGACACAGATTCAATGCATAAGATAATATGCTCCGTACAAATGTATCCCAATAGCAAAAGGATAGATATGAGATGTCTCTACCGAAATATGTCTATCACTACATTCCTAACTCTATTTATAGGCTTGCGCCTTTACAAAATGGTCCACATATGACTAATTTCCTAACTAACTTGGACCAAATTCTAACTGCTTCCAATCAGGCTGACCATATTTTTCGACAACTTCATCTTGCGTAGTCCACTTTGACATTTGTCATTTTCCTTGATGTTGCACCATGCACACTCGATCCCTTGCCAACACGCACTGTAGAATTTCCTGCATAGTGACCTCTTGCGACACCAACATTTACTTCACTTAATATCATTGGCCACTCTTGTTCCAAAACGCAACACCAAAGTATCTCATCATGACCCATTTTATACAAGTGTCAAACAATCAACTGGAAATCTGCAGCTCGCACCACCAACAGTTTCATCTGCGTCATGGTAAAATCAGTTGGCACATAACCCGTACTCAGAAAATGTATGATATCTTTATATTGGTCATCAAATATGGTTATCGCAAATAGTCGTGAATCAGGAATATTATCTTCCAAACTAATAGGATCTTCTCCACTTTCAATCCTTGACAGGTGGTCTGGTCCCAAATTCAACTAACCGATTTTAACAATTATCTCAAAATTAAATTACTCAAAGAGGAGAAGCCACCGACAGATATTCCCCACCCAGCACTGGCTTATTGACCAAATATTTCAGTGCAGAATGGTCAGTGTACATCTTGAAATGTCCACCATGTAAAGAGTGCCTAAATTTATGTAGCGCATATACCATCTCTAGCCCTTTGAGTCTCCATTGTGGTATAATTCTCTATAGTTGATAACTTTCTTCCTGCAAAGGAGATGTGATGAATCGATCCTTCACCTGACTGCATCAGTACCATAGCGATCGCAATATATGATGCGTCGACATGAACATGGAACTCTTTTTCCCAATCTAGAAATACAAGTATTGGTGTAGTAGCCCTTTTATTCTTCTGCTTGTCCAAACTCTCTTGACATTTGTCTGTCCACTGAAACTTAGTGTCTTTTTTTAGTAGTCTCTCCATCGGGGCAGTCACCTCCACATATCCCTGGACAAACTTTATGTAGTGTCTAGTATGTCCTAATGTTTCTCTTAACTGCTTAATTGTGGTAAGCGGTGGTAAGTCAAGGATGATGGAAATATTGGATAGATCAACCAAAATTCCATTGTGACAGGCCACATCGCCTAATACAGCTCCAAAAGGTGCACAAAAGATACACTTTTTCAAATTTAGGGAAATTTGATACTGGCGACATCATTCCAGTGTCATTCTGAGGCTCTCTATATGGGATTTTACAAGACCAAATAATGTTCAGTCGTGAAAGTAGAATTCAAGAAATTTATGTATAAAATGTTTAAACACGATAACTACGATTCTAGAAAAAATTGCAGGTGCATTCTTGAGACCAATGGGAATTACCATGTACTGGAAGCATCCCCACTCTGTCGCAAAGGTAGTCTTGTGTCGTTCCTCCTTTGAAATTCTTATCTGATGGTAACATGAGAATCCATCAGTGAAAGAATACATTTATTGTCCTCCAATATTCTCCAATACTTCATCTTTGAATGGAGTTGGAAATGGATCATGCAAACATGCATCATTTAACTTCCTTGGGTCAACACAAATTCTCACTTCACCTAATTTTTTCCTGTCTTTCACCATAATTGGAATGATCCATTATGATTCTTAAATAGGTTATATCACACCTGCCTCTAACATTCGGTCCATTTCAGCTTTAACTTTTTCTTTGTAGTGCAAGTTTAATCTGTACGGTCGTTGTTTGATCAGCCTTGCATCGGGCCTCAAAGGTATCTTCATTTCATCAAGGTCACCGACTATTCCTTTCATCTTGAAAAAATTGGTAGGGAACAAATCCTAAAATTCATGTAGTAGATCTGTGATATTCCCCACAGTCTCATATTCCCGATAATCTCCAATATTGGCAATTTATTGGCTTTCAGACGAGCCAATATTTACTTTCTTGATATTAAGTAGACTTAGGAATCGGTCACTATAAATTCCAGCTCCTTCCACTGCACACATACCTTCTCACTCAGGTATGTTTATCTCAAGTGAATCATCATCATTCAGTTCCCCTGTAATATGGTAACATTCCATCCAGTGGTGTACTGTCGTGCTGCATTGATGGAAGTTCATGACTACGGATGAGATTTCTTCAAATATATGTTCCTTCATTTTCTGTAGCACAACATCAATTTTTGAATGTTCACTTATGAAATCAAATGTATGGGTGAATCTTGTGACTAACTCTTCCCATTCGACAGTTCCTCTTCGCAACTCCACTAATGTATACCAATTTCTTGGTACCATTTCCAATGTGTGGATGAATTGATGAACCCACTCCTGTCACGGATATTCCTTCCATGTCATGCGATAATGCTTAATATGCTCCACAGAATTTTTCAGTCCTGTATACTTCTGATTAGAACAAATGATGTCTTCCCCAAATTTAATATCTAGTAATCGTTTACTCTGTGGACACTCAGAGATTGATTGTTTATGTGTACCCCACCATCTAGCAGGCATAGCTTTCCACACAAAGTCCAAGGCAGAAAATCACTATGATTCTGTAAATTTTTCTTCAAGCTCCACCAGAAAAGACGCAGGGTTGGGTAATCCGTCATATGTAGGTAGCTCACTTTGTTCGACTACTACCCTTCGGATGGATCTTTTCATTCTTGCACATCTTCTCATGGAGACTTCATGCAGCCTGTTATACCAATTTTCCAGGGCATCACTTGAATTGAATGTACAATAACTTACACTCCACCAACTCAGCTTTCCATCAGTTGTTGGATTTATATAATCTTCTCTTGAAGACATGATATTAAACAACTGATCCAAGTAATTTCCTTAGCCTTCACTATTTACTATCTTGAAATATCTCTTCCCTTCAAGCGGATCAATTGGCATGACCACCCTTAGTTCAGAATCTTCAAATGATAAGATTATTTTCTTAAAATTAATAATGGTTTGGTTGTCCATCGCCCAATCGATTCCCAGAAGTGCGGGGTATGGATTTGTGTTATCAACAATGTCAATTAATTCAAATTCTGCATATGTTTATTATTCCTTCGACTTCTATGGGAACTTGAGCTAGTCTACCAATTGGTAGAACCATCGACTGGTTTGCAAGTCTTAGCTAAATGGGAGACCAGTCTAGTCGTGGTTTATTCATGATCTCCCATGTTTTTATTGTCAATATGTTAACATCCAAGCCCAAATCTAATATGATATAATCCATATCATAATATCCTATGTACGCAGTAATTCATAGTTCTCGACCTATTTTTAGTCTCTTCCTGATATGGTTAACTATTTTTTCAAGACGCGGGTTGTATGGAGTTTCTTCTATAAGTATTGTCAGTTCTGCAACAACATCTTTATCATTGATTAGTGCTAAACAACTTTTGAAAAAAATATTTAATCTTACTAACCTTTTCCATTCGTTACTTCATGAGTAGATGTTCAAATCGTTTGTGCATGATCTTGACTTTTCGAAATATCAATGGTTGATTAGTATCAACAAACTCTGGTCACACATCCAACAATAACTCCCTCTCCTTCTAGACATCTCGAGAGGCTTTCTTCTATTCCGCATGTTGCATCTGTAGTTTTCCATTCTTTTTATTCTGGTCAGCACCTATTGCAACACCTCCTCTTGTAACCACAACGATGTTAGGTTCTCTTAGATAGGCATAAATCCTCTGAATGTTCTAATTGGGGTTCGAATTCTGATTCCGTACTGGGTTGGAATTTACGATAATTCGATCCTTCCATTTCGCAATTAGTTGCGAACACTGTTTAATAGTGTGATAAAATGCTTTACAATATGTACATGTTTTTGCAGGAATCTGGAAATCTCGGGAAAAATTTCATGGTTTCCCACAGTTAAATATGACTTGGCCTCTTCCTCGACCAAATCCTCCTCCTCCTTGTTGTTGTCCTCAGCCTAAAAATTTTCCACCCCTCCTTTGCTGAGGGTATTGTTATTATTTTGGATACTGATTTTGATGATATTGCGGTTGGGGATATTGTGTTTTTTATATTGTGGTAGTGGATATTAAGAAAGATAATATTGATGCTATGCCCATTCATCTTGCATCTGCTCATCATTTTTCATCAAGTAGGTATCCAATGTCTTTTCTAGCAGCAGTTAAAGCACTCTGTAGTCTTTTTCGTCATGACCTACTAATTTAAAAAATTTACAATATATACTAGCAGGTGCACTTATAATCTTCTGTAAATATAGACATTCTTCGGACTTGTGGTCCCTAGTCTGACATATTCTACGCCAAGGCACCCTTGGGTGTTTATCGGGTTTATCACTCATGCCGCGACGTAGTTCATGAGAGTCAGGAAATTGTCTTTATGGTGTCCATCTATTATACATATTGTACACCATAGTTCATCTTGAACTTCCTTTCCTCTCTTAATTTCTTGGAGCTACACCGTAAGGTTGTCCAATTGCAATTTAATTTGCATCATTCATGTGTCGCTGTCTCCAATCAATGATAATTCTAACTTCATTGCTATATCAAGAGCCTCTATCTGCGACACAATATTATGTTGAATCAATGGGGTTTAGATATGCAGCAACAAGGAGGCAATGAACCACTCCTTATGTTGTACATCCAACATTTGGAAGCTCACTTAGGCCATTAATGTCTTAAATATCTGGTCAAATTCCCAGTCAAACTCTATCTTTCTTTGATCTCAGTAATGCATTATGATTCAGACTTTGGATTTCTAAACTCATCTATCATGCCCATTCGAATCTCGTTGAGTGTTTTCTGGGAAACTCCTACTGGTACTATAGAAAATTTCATGTACCAATCAAGCGCACGACCTCACAAAGTCGTGATCATCTTTGCTTTCTTGATATTCTCATACTATATCTGTCACACAGTCCACAAAGCTTCACAAAGGAACCAATGTTGTTAATGGTCCTCCAACCCATTTCCATTGAATATTGGTAACTGAATGTTAACCCCAGCCATTGTATTTACTACTGGTACAATTGGAATAAAATTTTGTCTAGCCAAACTCCTTTATCTGCTATTTACAGTGTTAGTACTAATTTTATTTACAAATTCACTTGGATATAAGTCTCTATATGTTACCTATGGTGATGTGCGCGGTGCTATAGGTGATTTGATACCATGTTCCCGATCTAGAGCTTCAGTAGACTCTTCTGATTCTTGTCTCCTTCAGAGATAGGCTAATATTCTTCTTCTTCGTCGCAAGACCCTTCATCTAACTATGATGCAAGATCATATTCTTCCTCTTACTCGGTCGTGCTGCAACCCCCTCTTCCTAACATATTACTTCTTCACTTTCCAGGTCTAAATATTTTTCCGCTTCTTAAACAATCAGACTCTACTTCGATCTAGTTCAGTTCCACTATCTCTAGGGAACATCTCAACTCAGTTTGTGTCATTTTTTCATAGAGTTCTACTGTGACATACCCACCCTTTTTGTACACAGTCTTCACTTGTCACATTCGCAGAATTCATTTTTCATAGATAAGAATTTGTATCCACATCTTTAAAGATGACAGGTATCTACCGCGTGGTCCTTGAAAA
Source organism: Pseudotsuga menziesii (assembly GCA_001517045.1). Classification (NCBI taxonomy): domain Eukaryota; kingdom Viridiplantae; phylum Streptophyta; class Pinopsida; order Pinales; family Pinaceae; genus Pseudotsuga; species Pseudotsuga menziesii. Next base: position 170,477 of record LPNX010989669.1, on the reverse strand, counting down.
CATTTTTACGTTGCCTCACTGTATGAGGTTATTGTGTCAACAACAAACTAAGTAATGTATCCCTCCAAGATATTGTCTATACAAAAATCCAAATCCCTCAACACAAGGTTTATTACTCTTTTTAGTCGCTCAATCAACTGAGGATTCCACTCCTTTGGTTCTCCTCCTTGGAAATTTATTTGTTGGGTTTCCATCTTAGACAACCACTCATGCAACTCAATGGGAAACTCAGAAAATAAAATCTCATCGATGTTCGTATATAGATACCGACCCAACCACTATGTTGGGTTCCACCAATATCCTTTGCTTTCTTCTCGTGCGAATTATAATGCTTTGAAATCCACCCAGTCTTGGACCTCAGGTTTCGTTAGTTCCCACAACATATCCCTCACCAAAATTATTCAGAATCCAACAAAGGAACCATTTGTTGGATTTTATCCCTCCTCCTAGGATCCTGACCCAAGTTCAGTCCCTTCTTCTTAGTGCAACAAATCCAAAGATATTGTCTCGACAGAGCAGAGCTCATTCAGTAGCACCTACGATGCAGATGCATTCTTACTCGAGATATCTCTCTCAATGAGTAACTGCTAGAACCACGTTTATGTAGTGGGGCGGGGGATTTCTAGTACCTTGGTCCCTTACCAAGGCACTCAACGAAGCTTGTGGGTGGATTATCTATGCTTAATGTGAACATTTAGACCACGAACCAACTCCTCTTATGCAACTTATTATAACAACGATCTTTGTGTAGGATAATTGTATTCAACTGATACAATGTCACTGATATACATTTATTCATTAATAAGCAAATATATAATCATGCATTCAATGCAACATTTACACAGGTAACTCAACACATTCAACATTCACACATATACACAGAATATAACCTGGAAACCCATCCAAGAAAAAATCACAAAGGTGCTCTTCATCTGGCATGAGAAATATATGCACCTTTCATCTGCACACTAAGCTACAAACTATATTAAATATATTCTTCTATGTCTTTACAAACTCGTACTTCTTCTCATGCTCTCTGATATTTTCTCTTCTCTCTTTCTACTCAGCTTTACTAATGATCCACACACATCTTGGATCGACTCAACCTTCCCTATACTTCTACACACTAAGCTACATATTCTTCAACTCATATGCACTTGACAATACTAACAAACAACAATAGAGCAACTAACAGTCTAACAATACATAGCCAACAACATAGAAGCTAACCCACATGAAACTTGGGTTCCTTATTTTATAGACTCTTTTACAAACTCATTTACTATCGCTTTCTCAGTCAACTAGATATACTTAGCCAACAAGCTATATTTCCTATTCTAGTAACACCTAACAGGAGGCACTAACGTCTTGACTTACAAATATACCTTCATACGTGTGGTTTCCATAGACTCTAGCCAAACTTGTACCCACGATCTTTAAGGCCTGCCACTTTCTAACCGTTACGTTTTACTATCATTTTCTAGTCATTATGCCACTTGCACATCTTTGCACATCTTCTGATATTGTTATTCTATCGCATATTCCCTTGTCACACTCCTTATTTCTATCATGGATTCCTCTTCTGGTGCAACTTCCTCTTCCACCACACCTCTTCCTTCTTCTTCCTTTCACTGCTTCTATCGAAACTCCTTTCTCTTCTTACTTTCCTTTCGTCACTTCTTTCGCAACTCCTTTCTCTTGTTCTTTAGATCTTCTCCATACTTAGGAAGAATTCTAAGTGAATTATTCTTTCCTTTCCCTAGGCCCAATATGTCGCTTAAAAAGAACCAAGATCAACTTCCACATCACCACTTGAGTTTCATGAAGTTGATCCAATAAAGAGGGAAGAAGAAGAAATACATTTTATTGTAGGGCCACTAAATATGAGTAAGAACAAGATTAAAGAGTCCCTACAAACTCTCCATGTCACCCATGCATTGATGACAAATCTCTATTGGAAGTTGTAGGAGAAATATTCCATGGAACACATAGAGAAGTTTCAGAAGACCATGACAATCATCAAAGGTAATTTTCTCCATTTTCTTTCTGATAGAGAAAATTTGCTTTATATTATTGAGTTGTTTAATGGTGCATCCTTTAAGGATGAATAAGAGATTTTCAAGCTCACACAAGATTTGATGACCACCCAATATTCCTTGAAGAGAACTCAATGTGCACTCTAAGAGTCCAATATGGAGAAATAACAACTTCATGAAAAGTTGCAAAGATCACACCTGCCATCCTACACACCATTCAACCATCCTCACAAGGTTGATTAGATTCTTGATCATATGTAGGAACCTCATGATATGGAATATAATGATATGCATCTGGTTTTGCATGTGCTTGAAGAGTGTGAAAACATGCTTGATGAGAACCAAGCACTTGATCTTTCCCAGAGGAAACTTGAGTTGTTTCCTGGAGAGAGTCTCTTCTCCATGGAATAGTTAGATGAGCTCACCTTATTTAGACCATCCAGTGATGAAGAAGATGTAGCCATAAATTTGGTGGATGAGAATTGTAGAGATATGAGTTTGTTTCACAATTATTCACCCCACATCATTTGGGGATGAACATGGGGTGAAAGTATTTTCCTTCGTGGTGCGAAATGAGGAGCAAGAGGCTCCCACGTGTGTTCATGATGACTTGATGAATGCACCATTCCCTTCCTATAAAAAATGGATGCATCCACTTGCATTCTTTGATACCTCCTTCATTCACTTGCACCCATTGAGTGGACCCAGTGGTAGAGAGTTGAGCCATTGGATTTGTGCACTAGTTCCATGCTTCGGGGATCATAATATTTCTTGGGATGAGGAAGACTCTTGGATGGAGAAACATAGGCACATATTGATGCCATTTGATGCCATTCATCCACATATGGATTAGGTGGAATATTACATGTCACACATGGAGTTTTCTTGCATAAATATTTATGCTCGTGATTAGTGGAAGGCAGTTAAGCAAGCAAGTTTCCAAGATAGGTTATTGAGACATCTATCTTGCACAAGGTGGCATCTGTGGAGGAAATATACATCTTTATATGGATTATTGTACCCTTTGACCAGTGGAAGAGAGTTAAGCCATTGGATGTGTTCACATGTATTTTTTGGCTTGAGTGTTTTTCCATTCCCTTACTAGATGAGGAGGAACATGTTTGTATTTCTTGCTTGCATTCTCAAAGATAATTTTGATGCATAATTTTATTGTGAGAATCCTAGGAATCCTTTTTTTTTAATGATTCCTACCCTTCTTGTGGTTGGACATGGAATTTTGATCCTTGTCACTTGAGTTTCAAGGATTTCATATTTGATTCTTGTGTGCGTTGGGCCCATACGAAAATTCCTAGGAGATTGGAGAGACTTGCTTGAATTCATCCTCACTTTGGGTACATGTATTTTATGATGGATAATATCTCTATGTTTCAGCCTAGATTGGAGGGTGAAATACTTCTATGTCACTTGCATGATCCATTCATTCTTCATGATGTTGTTGCTATCCTTCATAGTACCTTCCATGGTGATGACTTCTTCATGGTGTCGATGATGATTAGGAGGATGAACACTAGATAGTGGGATCCTGACATTCCTTGGGATGTCAAGTTTCCACCTTTGATATGACCACATGGATAATTGTAGTTGAGGAAGTGGGATCCAGGCATACTTTTTCCTGAGGATTTTTGTTGGATGGATTTCTCACTAATGGGGATGCAATTCAAGCAATGGGAACCTGGCATTGCTTGTCTTTGGAGCAACTATTTTCAAGTTGTATTGATGGATAAATTCAACCTTTCTTCACATAATTTCATATATGTGGTATCATGTTCAAATTTTCCTACATGGGGAATACTTCTTTGGGTGTACTTGTGGTTACTTGCAGGGTGCATTGGAGGATGTATATTGCATTTTGTGTTCTTGTAGATTATTGGATATCCTCATATAATTGGTACTTGGTTATCACACTAAGTGCATGTTTGGATAGTGATGGATCTATCTGTGGGAAGAGTGCATGAGCAGTTTGTAATCAGAGTAGAGCAGCAAAAGCATGATGGCCCTTGATGTTTAGTTGGTTGAAAATTCAAATGTTAGTCAATAGGAAACATATACTAAGGAATCAAAGAAGTAATGATATGCTACCCCTGAATACTTCCCCTAAAATTTTCTTCATTAGTGTGCTTGAATATAATGCTCTATAACAAGATGCACTGGAATATTGAAGCATCATGTTGGAGGGAGTGCTTATGTTCATAATGCATCTATTCATTTGGTTGAGGACAAGAAAATTTGGGGAGGGAGGACTATAATGTCCCCAAAAAAATTTATAACACCATGGAGAACTACATAGTCCTTTAGAACCCAATGATTCCTGGTGGAAGAATAAATTAATTAATAAGGGGTCATTTTGATTAAGTAATTACCCTTGGTATTTGAATTTTCCAAACTTAGGATTAGAAATATTTTGTTAATTATATATTTTAATTATGTTTAATTTTGGAACCTAGTGGATGTGTTGGGTGGATAAGGTGGGCACATGAATCCTTATGGAGCAAATGCATTTTCATCCGAAAGAGAAACCAAAATAAAAATAGAAATATCCATAAAGGAAGAAAAAGATAAAAGCAACACAAAAGCAGTCGGTTAGAAAAACAAGGATAAAGCAGGAAAATCCAAGAAAAATTGTCAGGAAGAAAAGCAGGAGACTTTTGTAAGTCAAGAGGGAACATTTTACAAAAAGTAGAAAGGAAATTCAGCCCAAAACATAGGAGGGTGCAATTTCCAAAAATTATAAAAGGAAAGTCAATCTAAAAGCAAGACGAAACAATTTCCAAATGAAGAAAAATGCATGTCAATGGAAAAGTAGGAAAGTCCCAATTCAACCCATGAGGGAACATAGGTTGAGGAAAGTAGGACACGTGAAGATTATATTCGACCATGAATAAAAAATTCTCTATAAAATAATGATATCACATCACTATTGGGACCTTTTGACAGTTCGAGTTTTCCTTAAAGAGCATTGTGCTACTCTGACTTGGGAGGTGAGCCCCTGGTCCAAGCTGGGTGATGTGGCCCATGCTAATAAGAGAATGATGGAATTCAGACATGATAACTGATTTTTATTACAGTTTGTGTATTCCAATCATATTCAAAATTCAGAAAGGAGGAATCCAAGCCACAGATCGAATCCTCCAATTCTCTTCTATTCTCTTCTCTTCTACTCTATCCTTTGAAGAAGCAAGCCGAGAATGTAATGATGAATATTTATGGACTTAAATCATATTGTAAGAATGTATTCTTAACCATTTTTATCATTTATGTATCTTATTGAATAAATAAATCTGCATTTCATAATCTCGTTCCAAGACCTCTTCTAGATTTGATTAGAATTTGAATAGTTTCCAGTTTAGATGAGTTTAATGAAGTAGTATGCCATGAAATATATTTATTTATGTTCCAAGTGTTATATTACATGTATATCTCTGTAATCCATTTCCAAATTTGACAATTCGAACCCCTTATCCTTGCTTTTGGAAGCTCTGACTGTAAGGTAGTTGTGTAGTCCTGCAATGGCTATTTGCTTATATGAACTATAAAACTTGTAAAACCTTCTCTAAACCTATACTCTCAACTTTATATTTATATTTAAAAGTAATTAGAAGCTATGTAATCCTTATTGAGTCGAATTCCATTCCATTTGGTTCCTGGGAAGTGCAAATCCCAAGGTCTAGTTTACATATGGTGGAGTGCCCGTGAAGCCTTGGAGTATGCTTCATCCTAGCTGATGTTCAAAACATAAATGACCTCAAGACATTGTGAAAATGATATAATCTCACATAACTCACCTCCTTTCCCTATTCTTTGCAATTGACCTTTTCATTCCTTGTTAATCTGACTAGTCAAAACCCCTTGCTTTCACAGTTGTTCTGAAATTCTGATAGGCTTGAGGTAGTGAGACATCATATATGATTTGGTTCATTACATGGTCCCACTTTAAGGTATGGGAACAATTGTGCTCTTCTTTGGTCTGATAACATTGATTCTCCATGTTATGCATATTATTTATAGTGGATGAGTGATTTTGGAGATTTGTCATCAAACATTTTTCATGTAACAATTAAGTTGTTTTGTAATTACGAAAGGTCCACTAATTTAGTATTAAATTGAGTAGTTTCACACTCATAATGGTTTTGTATGGGTGATTTCTTCACCATTACTAAATAGTAATGCATTACTTTTCAATATTAATTATTGTACATTTTCATAATATTATTTTTGTGTTTATTGATCATTTTTTTATTTCATATGCTTTTAACAATAACTTTTTATTTCAAACTATCAAAATTATATTTTTTGTTTAATATTCGACAAGTATTTTATTTTTAATTTGTAAATAAGAGATTCATTAATAAACAAGGGTGAGAATCAATACTTGGAATATCCAAAATCAAAGTTATTATGTCACTACATTTTGATAATCATGTATTTATTAAATCACCTCCTTTCATTTGCACATTCACAAGGTTTTTATACATGTCATGTTGTTTTTTGTCATCGGTCCTCCTATTTGGTATGGGTGCCCCGATGCTCATTGTTGGTTAAATTGCACCGGTGTTTCTTTACCGTAGGCGCACTAGTGCTCAAAGACTATAATTTGTAATGCTTAACATTTCAATATTAATTAGTGTGCAATTTCATAATATTATGTTTATGTTTATTAATAATATTGTTATATTTCACATGCATTTAACTATAAATATTTATTTCAAACAATCAAAATTAAATTTTGTTAAATATTCGACAAGTATTTCATTTTTAAATTGTAAATAATACCTCATTAATAAACAAGGGTAAAAACTAATACTTGGAATATTCAAAATCAAATTATTTATGACTACTTTTCAATAATCGTGTATTTATTAAATCACCTCCCTTTATTTGAACATTCAGAAGGTTTCAGTAAATATAATATTTTTGTTGGTCATATGTGCTCCTCTTTGGTGAAGGCGCACAAGTGTCAGTGCTCCTCTTTGGTGAAGGTGCACCAGTGCTCATGTTTGGTATAAATGCGTTGATGCTTATTTACTATAGACATATTGAACCTTCATTAAAATCATCTACTAAAACCTTTGATTATTGACAAAAAACTCTGCTAAAAAGCTTCGTTAGCGCCTCCATTAAAACCTGCCTTAATGATTGCATAGGTTGTAGCAGAAGTTTTTTTTTACAATTTCCTGAAATATTGTAACACTAAAAACCTATGCTACAACCTCTTACAGAACGTGTTCTCCTTGTATTGACCACAATGCACAAGGAGTTTAATTTGAGCAGACTCCATCCCATGGAAGATAAGACAAAGATACATTCTCTATATGATATATATAGAGAATACAAAGATATATTCTCTATATGATTTGGTTTCATAAGTCAACCTTATAACAAAATACATGGTCAGCAAGTTTGGATTGGAATTTCATGACCATCATCACCCATATCCCTTGGGATGGGTAAATAAGAATGTAGATTTTAGGGTCACTAAACAATGTAAGATCAAGTTTGTTCTATGTGCAAGTTTTATTGATAAAGTTGAGGTTTTATTATATAGGTTAAGAAGACAAAGATAGATTCTTTATATGATTATGTTTCATAAGTCAACCTTATAACAAAATACATGGTTAGCAAGTTTGGATTTGAATTTCATGACAATCCTCACCCATATCCCTTGGGATGGGTAAATAAGAATGTAGTGTTTAGGGTCACTAAACAATGTAAAATCAAGTTTGTTTTATGTGCAAGTTTTATTGATAAAGTTGAGGTTTATGTAGTACAACTTGATGTCTATGGTGTAGTGTTTGGAAATCCCTAGTACATGTATATGAGAAATGTTTGATCAATAATGGGAAGTCCATCATAAATTCGCACAAAAATGAATCTAATATCTATCTAGTAAGTGTTAACCAAGACAAAAAAAATTGATTAATTCAAGAATGATGTTTTTGTTTCTCTCTTTAAAAGGGAATCAACCAGAAGATGAATTGGTAAAGGTAAATACATTTTTAAAACATGTCCTAAAGAGTAGAAACATAAATTGGGGGAGATATTGTAGGCACATATAGAAGTGTTATGGGAGCCTCAAGGGTTTTCATCTAAGAGGGAAGTGGAGCACGAGATATAGTTACCACTTAACTCCCCTTTATCAAATATTTTTCTATATAGACAATCCATTTTAGAAGTAGATGAAGTGAGGAAACAATTGCAACAACTATTGGAGTAGAGAGTGGTTTGACCAAGCACCTAACCTTGTGGTTCACCTATCATCATAGTATGCAAAAAGGATGTGACTTGGATAATTTCTATTGTCTATATATTTGAATAATACACCCTCAAGAATTGATGCCATCTACCATATATTATTACTTGATATATCAATGCCAACATGCTAAGTGCTTCACCAAGTTGGATCCCAAGTTGCGATTCCACTAGGTATGAGTTAAAGAAGAAGGCACATGGAAGGTTTCATTCAAAACAAAGAAAGGTGTATATGAATGGTTGGTAATCCCTTTTGGTTTCTCTAATGTACCAGCTACATTTGTGTGTTTGATTAATATGCATTGCGTCCCTTTCTTGATTCACTTGTAGCAATTTATTTGGACAATATATTAGTTTATAGTTATACCTAGGAATATAATATCTCACATCTAATGCAAGTGTTAGAGGCTCTGAAAAAACATCAATCGCTAGAAAATTTTACTTGAAAAGTAAATTTTTTCAATAGTCATAGGTGTATATAGGGTATGTGATAGGTGGAGGATAAATTAATATATATCCCACAAATATGGATGTCATCCTCAAGTGGTCTACTCCTACTAATGTCATTAAATTAAGGATGTTTGTTGGATAGCATGGTACTTACTCACATTAGTTTATGTTATTTTTCAACTTGTTAATAAACTGAAGCACGATATAATGGGAAAGGAGACCATCATCCACATTGATCACTAGCCATTGTAGTGTTTGTAGGCCCAAAGTAAGGTTAAGAAAACCAAACAATACAAGTGGATGGTGTTATGGAGAGAAATTTCCTATGGCTTGGAGTAGACCACAACAGACTGAATGACACTGAAAATCAATCTACTTCAATATGAAAGAGAGATAAATGACACTAACACGGTTGTGGTAGATACCCATTGAGATTTTCAATCACTCTTGTACCTACAATTCATCCTCAACAACAACGAACAAAGAAAGCATGATATATGTTAAGTGTTAGGCCTACTCTAGCATATATAAATCCAGCATGTATAATCAAATACAACTACATCCATGGATAAGAATATTTATAGGCATACACATGTAATAGATGAGAAATAGATATTTCTATTAATAATGAACATAGATAATAGTGACAAACTTTGTCGGCACCTCATCAAAATGGAGAAACCGAGTACTCCACCTGGACCTCCACCACTTCAATCCTCCATCTCAATGGAAAGCTCACAAAAAAATGGAAAGCTTGGGAAGAGCAACAATGTGTGCTCAAAAGGACAAAGGGATGCAGACTTGAGCATAGATGAATGAGGCAACAATGAACTTGTTGCTGCCGCAACCTTTCTCCCCGATTTTAGTTTTTTCACTTAAACTCTGGGACCCCACCTTATCATTATTTGCTTGGATTGACTGTTGAAAGCTTGACGTCTTTGGGTATCCTTGCGTTTGAAGTTAAACACCCGTCTTGTTCTTGCGTCGTTCAGCTCAATATTGGTCGTAGGGCCTGCTTTTTAATGCCCATAGAGTCTGGGAGTTTGCCTTAGCAAGATTTTGTTTTTGGCCACATTTGAGCCTTAGCGCTGTTGTTTTTCTCCTTTGGATCGGGCCTCTTTCGGAAGAGGCTGAACTCTCACTCATCCACCGTTGCGGATCATGGATCAAACTCTCCGCCCGATCGTACTTTCATTCGACGCCCGATTCATTGTTTCAAATCGCTTTTTCTGAGTTTTTACTCACCCGACGTTGCGGCTGGGGAGATGAAGTCAACTGCCGACGCGAGTTTTATCTGACGTCCGACCAGTCGTCCATCACCCGAGCTTTCCATCTCCCTCGTCGCCTGTCTCGGACCTGCGTCCCGTCTGCCATTGCGGGTGGCAGAGTATTCTATCCTCCGATCCACTCCTCTCCACCGTCCGATTTCCTTGGTCGCCTGCGTTGCCACTCGCCCGTTTCTTACGCTCCTTCGCCATTGCGGCTCCTGGAGCCTTCTCCCATCCGGTGCAGAAGCCTTGTCCCATCCGATCCGTGTATCGCCCGACTGCCGATTTACCTATTTGTTGCCGCCCGAGCCTACGCATTTCCCCTCACCCGGATGAACCAGGCTAGCTCGTTGTGGATGTATCATTATAATTTAAAAATTATTGATGCCTAATGTCTTAATTTAGTGGATAATGCACCAAGTTTGTATGCAGAAATCATCCCATGAATCACTGAAGCAAAGCGCCGTGCAGAAAAGGACAACAGAAATGGATGACAGAGGCGCCGGTGGGGCATTTTTAGCAGTTACTGTCAGAAAATAAACGCCCGTGGGAATGATGGGGAAGGTGAAACGACCAGAAAAGCAACAGAATCATGGAGGGACGCTGAAAGGTCACACGCTGAGGGTAGCCCAGGAGACAAAATTTGTAGTTTAAATAGCGGGAAGCCTGATGAAAAGAGGGCTTTTCCCCTTAGAAAATTTTGTAATGGTTGGCTTGTAAGAGGAACTATTTCGTTTTGCTAAGTGAACTGCAATTTCGTCTGCTGGAAAGAGTAAAGAAGTGAAATGTACCAATGCAAATTCAATGAATAATGTTGAAGAGGAACTATTTTGTTTTCAGCTGTATTTCATTCGCTGTAAGGATATTTGATGTTTTGAACCTAAGTTCTTGTTAACTATTCTTTAGTGTTTGCTGGGATGCATTTGCACTAAGAGCAATAAATGTTGTTATAGAATGATTGGCTATCTGGTCATTTGAATATTTATAAGTTCTTCATGTGCTGTGAGAGGAGTATCAGCTATCTGTGATTTTCTTACCGTATGTGATATTGTATTGCTCAGTTAAGATGACAACCTCTCTCCCTAGGGATAGTCTAGGTAGTTAGTTTATTTCTACTCGTATCTGGTTTGGTTTCTTGTGAGCTTAAGACGAGAGGTAAGAACCTGCGCATCACTTTGTGACCGCTCCTTGCATCTGGATCACCCTGCATTTAGTTAGGCACGTGCATATCATTCATTTAAGTCAAAATACAAAAACTTGGTGGGCCGAGCCGCAACCGGTAAAGCCTTTGTTTGTTACTTGATCTACGGTAGTCGGACCGCAAACCGGACGGATTCCCTATACCAAACAGTCAGCGGGCTAGTTGGGAACGCTGATTGGGGAGAATCCCTCACTGTTGCTGCCTGCGAATTTCCAGGCCTCAACAGTTTTGGCGCTAGAAGGAGGGCCGCCAGTGCATGGCTGGCCGAGGAAACCCTTTTTACAGAGATTATTCCGCTGGTTACAGTTCTGAAAGTAGTGGACCACTGAAGCCAATTCCAGAAGAAGAAAACAGAGAGCATTTATATCCTGTTCGCAACGAAATTGTAAATGATCTAAGAAGACATACCCGTCCTTATGTAAAGAATATCGAAGGGTTGCCAATTATCCCCGAGTTGCCTAAAAGAGAGTACAAGAAGAAAGATCTCCCTATAATAGAAGATTCGGTGTTGGTTGGAGACTGGCAAGAGCTTGTGGAGACTGCTTTACAAGAGATTGAATTGCCTTTGAACCAAGTAGGCCCAGACACTCCTTACAGCTCTCCTGTTCACTCCCCTA
>LPNX010989669.1:3233-156380 GCA_001517045.1 Pseudotsuga menziesii | reverse complement strand
GAGAGATTAGGCTGTGCGTAGATTTCAGAAATCTAAATCGCGCCTCAGACAAAGACAACTACCCGGTACCCCCCATGGAGCAATTGCTACAAATGGTTTTCGGCTCTGAAATGTTTTAGTTGTTGGATGGTTTCTCTGGCTACAATCAAGTGTTGGTAGCCGAGGAAGATAGATTGAAGACGACATTCAGAACTAAATGGGGAACGTTCGCATATAGAAGAATGCCTTTTGGACTGATTAATGCGGGCGCAACATTTCAGAGAGCTATGGATATAGATTTTCGCGGACTGATTGGACGAAGTGTGGTGGTCTATCTGGATGATATCACAATATTTTCGAAGAAACGAGGGGAGCACGTGTTCCATCTAAAGCAAATTTTTGAGCGTTGTCGGAAGTATGGCATTTCCCTAAATCCAAAAAAATGCGTGTTCGCTGTCACAGAAGGCAAGTTACTAGGGCATATAGTTTCAAAGGATGGTATCTCTATAGACCCAGAAAGGATTAAGGCCATTGAACAAATTCCTATGCCTCATAATAAGAAGGGAATGCAATCTTTCATGGGAACAATAAACTTCGTAAGAAGATTCGTGCCTGATTTTGCCCAGACTGTTAAACCATTGCAGCAGATGGTCAAGCAAAACGCACAGTTCAAGTGGACTGAGACTGAAAAGAATGCTTTCAGTAAAATGAAGACCGCTGTTGCACATGCGCCCTCTCTTAAAAGTCCAGACTTCGACAAGGATTTTATTATATATACATTCGCGTCCGATGATTCACTAGCGGCTGTACTCACGCAGAAGGAAGAGGGAGGTGACGAATTTCCAATCTCTTTTATGAGCACCGGGCTACAAGGGGCTGAATTAAACTACCCAACCATTGACAAACAGGCATACGCAGTATTTAAAGCAGTCAAGCAATTCAGACCTTATATACTAAAGAATCGAACTAAGGTAATAGTCCCCTACCCAGCGGTAAGATCCCTTCTCATTCAAAAGGAATTGGGAGAAAGAAGGGGCAACTGGGTAACAGCCCTTCAAGAATACGATTTAGAATTCAAACCAGCCACAATAGTGAAAGGTCAGGGGCTATGCAAACTGATGACTGGAAGCAGTAATAGTGAAGAACAGGCCTAGGATAATGAAGTTGAATTGCATGTAATGGATGTTTGTCCTTTATTCACAGCTCCTGAATCTTGGTATAGAGACCTCGTACATTACCTGCAGTCAGGGGTACTGCCTGAACATTGGAGTTCCAAACAGAGAAGAGATTTGCACCTAAAGTCAGCTTCCTACCAACTCGTAGGAGGCATACTATTCAGAAGAAATTATGATGGGGTCCTTCTAAGATGTTTAGAAAAAGCAGACGCTGAGAAAGTAATGTCTGAATTACATGATGGACCAATCGGTGGACATTATTCAGGAGACACTACAGCCCATAAAATCCTTAGGGCCGGTTACTATTGGCCAACGCTCTTCAGAGATGCCCATGCGCACGTCAGGAAATGTGATACTTGCCAAAGATGCGGTGGAAGACAACCTAGAGCAGCAGCACCTCTAAAACCTGTAATGATCACAGAGCCTTTTGAGCAATTGGGAATAGATGTCATTGGAGAAATAAATCCAAATTCCTCCCTGCTACACAAATATATTCTTACCGCAACTGATTATTTCACCCGATGGGTCGAAGCTATTCCACTGCGCAAGATAAATGAAGACGAAGTCATCAACTTTCTACAAGACCATATCATGACCAGGTTTGGCGTTCCAAGTTCGTTAGTTTTTGATAATGCTAAATATTTTTCATCCATTAAGATTACTGCATTTGCTCATGAGAAAGGGATAAAATTACACTATTCTGCTAATTATTATCCACAAGGAAATGGCCTGGCTAAATCCTCAAATAAAAACCTCATCAGAATCCTTAAGAAGACTGTCATAGAAAACCAGCAAAGTTGGCACTCATCCTTACCCAATGCCCTATGGGCTAATAGAGTTACCCCTAAGTCTGCCATGGGAGTGTCACCCTTTACCCTGGTGTACGGAAAGGAATCCATCCTTCCCCCCAACATCCTGCTCCCGTCTTCCATACTAGCTCAAGAGTCGAGGGGGTCGGATGATGAAGTTCTCCAAGTAAGAATATACAATCTTCTGAAAGCAGAAGAGGCCAGATCCAAAGCCAGAGAACATTTCCAAAAGCAGCAGGAGGTAGTGAAAAGATGGTTTGACAAGCACAAGGCCGGGAAGAAGGACTTGGAAGTAGGAGATCTTGTCCTCAAATGGGATCATCCCCATGATGAGAAAGGGAAGCACACTAAGTTCCAATAGTTATGGGTAGGTCCGTTTCAAATCACCGCTAAACTTGGCCTTGCTACCTATATGTTACAGGATTTACAGGGATGGGAGGAAAACCTGCCAGTTAATGGGCTGGTTCTCAAACCTTATTTTTCTTAAGTAGTTTTTGAACTTTCTGACTTGTACATAAATAAGCTGTGTTGAGTTATGCTTTCATTTGTTTTAAGTAAGTTTTTTTTGGTTTTCAACAAAGGTGGTTAACTCGTGGTTATGTGGGGAACTTCACATTTCTGGAAATGGTAACATTTGTTGAATAGTTAGACTGTGGTTTTCCTTGTGAATTTCTTCCACCAACTAGTTTATCGAAATCTTTGTGTGCATTGAGGTCCTGCTTAACCTCCTGTAAGGTCAATCATACTCAAAAGTCTAGGATACTATGCTGAGGCTCCGCGCACATTACACTTATAATCTAAGGGGGGAATGACAGGGGACCCACGGAGAAGAGCAAGATGAACAGGGTGTTAAATCTAAATGATCCCATGCCAGGAAATAAATGCCAGAAGGCGGATAAGAGTCTGAATTCCTATAAAAGCATCATGCTCCAAAGCTAAATCCAGATCATAAAGTACTAATCTGCCAATGATCCTCTCCGTCCGTGAGCTGAAGCCTTAAGCACATCACTCACGCAAAAGGGCACTATGGGATAGAGGATCCTGAATGGAAATTCAGTAGGAAAGGCATGCATGAAGACTCTCATTAAAAGAGGACAAAATCCGAAAAGCACAAAAGTTGCTAAGACGGCATGGGAATGAGGAACAAATGAACATTTATGTTCATCACCTGCTACAATCCTATGGTGTCCAATGTTACCAGCTACCTGAAGAAAATCTAATAATAAGCTCATATTTTTGGCCTCAGCAGAGTTACCCGGACTCTAGAATCTTGACTTTCATCGCCCAAATAGGACTGATATCAATGATCAAGGTACACACTGCTGTTATTGAGAAATCTATATAGTTGGAGGAGTTCAATGAATACATTTGTTGTAGGACAGTCTACTTTTCAAGGAAGAAACCACCCAGAGATCTAGGTTCACCAGGAAATCACCAGTTGTTGCTGCCGCAACCTTTCTCCCCGATTTTAGTTTTTTCACTTAAACTATGGGACCCCGCCTTATCATTATTTGCTTGGATTGACTGTTGAAAGCTTGACGTCTTTGGGTATCCTTGCGTTTGAAGTTAAACGTCCGTCTTGTGCTTGCGTCGTTCAGCTCAATATTGGTCGTAGGGCCTGCTTTTTAATGCCCATAGAGTCTGGGAGTTTGCCTTAGCAAGATTTTGTTTTTGGCCACATTTGAGCCTTAGCGCTGTTGTTTTTCTCCTTTGGATCGGGCCTCTTTCGGAAGAGGCTGAACTCTCCCTCATCCGCCGTTGCGGATCATGGATCAAACTCTCCGCCCGATCGTACTTTCATCCGACGCCCGATTCATTGTTTCAAATCGCTTTTTCTGAGTTTTTACTCACCCGACGTTGCGGCTGGGGAGATGAAGTCAACTGCCGACGCGAGTTTTATCCGACGTCCGACCAGCCGTCCATCACCCGAGCTTTCCATCTCCCTCATCGCCTGTCTCGGACCTGCATCCCGTCCGCCGTTGCGGGTGGCAGAGTATTCTATCCTCCGATCCACTCCTCTCCGCCGTCTGATTTCCTTGGTCGCCTTCGTTGCCACTCGCCCGTTTCTTACGCTCCTCCGCCATTGCGGCTCCTGGAGCCTTCTCCCATCCGGTGCAGAAGCCTTGTCCCATCCGATCCGTGTATCACCCGACTGCTGATTTACCTATTTGTTGCTGCCCGAGCCTACGCATTTCCCCTCACCCGGATGAACCAGGCTAGCTCGTTGTGGATGTATCATTATAATTTAAAAATTATTGATGCCTAATGTCTTAATTTAGTGGATAATGCACCAAGTTTGTATGCAGAAATCATCCCATGAATCACTGAAGCAAAGCGCCGCGCAGAAAAGGACAACAGAAACGGATGACAGAGGCACCGGTGGGGCATTTTTAGTAGTTACTGTCAGAAAATAAACGCCCATGGGAATGATGGGGAAGGTGAAACAACCAGAAAAGCAATGGAATCGTGGAGGGACGCTGAAAGGTCACATGCTGAGGGTAGCCCAGGAGACAAAATTTGTAGTTTAAATAGCAGGAAGCCTAATGAAAAGAGGGCTTTTTCCCTTAGAAAATTTTGTAATGGTTGGCTTGTAAGAGGAACTATTTCGTTTTGCTAAGTGAACTACAATTTCATCTGCTGGAAAGAGTAAAGAAGTGAAATGTACCAATGCAAATTCAATGAATAATGTTGAAGAGGAACTATTTCGTTTTCAGCTGTATTTCATTCGCTGTAAGGATATTTGATGTTTTGAACCTAAGTTCTTGTTAACTATTCTTCAGTGTTTGCTGGGATGCATTTGCACTAAGAGCAATAAATGTTGTTATAGAATGATTGGCTATCTGGTCATTTGAATATTTATAAGTTCTTCATGTGCTATGAGAGGAGTATTAGCTATCTGTGATTTTCTTACCGTATGTGATATTGTATTGCTCAGTTAAGATGACAACCTCGCTCCCTAGGGATAGTCTAGGTAGTTAGTTTATTTCTACTCGTATCTGGTTTGGTTGCTTGTGAGCTTAAGACGAGAGGTAAGAACCTGCGCATCACTTTGTGACCGCTCCTTGCATCTGGATCACCCTACATTTAGTTAGGCACATGCATATCATTCATTTAAGTCAAAATACAAAAACTCGGTGGGCCGGGCCGCAACCGGTAAAGCCTTTGTTTGTTACTTGATCTACGGTAGCCGGACCGCAAACCGGACAGATTCCCTATACCAAACAGTCAGCGGGCTAGTTGGGAACGCTGATTGGGGAGAATCCCTCACTGTTACTGCCTGCGAATTTCCAGGCCTCAACAGAACTATAGTTTCCTTGCTCTCAAATTTTCTCCTCCTCCAATGCATCCAAGAGGCTCAATATATAGCCCTTCATTAGGTAATGAAAGGTCGAGCCAGAACGTTTCTAGGAATATGGAAGGCCAAGAGTCAAGTTATTCGGGACTCATTGAGGAAAACTCCAAATTTTTTTGTTTTTATGCATATTTCCCAATGTACGCAAGCTACAGTGGATCAAGCTACATGTACACGCGGATTTTAAGCTAACCCCCATGTATGGAAATAAACAAGTGCTTTTTAGGGGATTTCTTGGATCATCAAAGTATGTTTCGACCAAAGGGGGTCTAGAGAGTCTGCATAGGGACATGGAAGGCCATAAAAGTGTGATCTACCAAGTGTGGTAAAATCAGCTATAACATATTCCCCCTAATGTGTGAGGTCATAGGGGTAACATGATGGCTGAAATACATTATATCCATCCAAGAAGTGGAGTAATGAAGACCCAAGTGGAAGAACCAATCGCTCATCAGTATAATACAATGATGAATCTCATCATGTGACTGCAAATATATAGTGTAGCAGTCCCAGATACATAAGAGTACAATGGCCATGAATAGGCATAAAAGACATATCTCACATGTGGTCATCACCATGTACAATATATAGTGAACAAGATCTCCATAATGGATGAAGATATCTGATAATACACTGGAATCTGGGCATGAGAACATTTCATGAATTTTGGCACGATCAAGGAGGTAGCATATGTGGAATGCCACCAAAATCAGAGTTATTCTATGCAAACTGCTACTGGTACATGTCCCATCACGCGAATGAAGGTGTCGAGGTCGAACATGATGGTCCATCGTCTGATTACCGGTCATTGATGTATACCATTAAAGTACGTGAGATATCCCACCGATAATGAGAATGGGAATCAAGGTACAGAGTGCAATCAAACAAGTGTGAATAGATTTTTTAAGGTTGAACACTTGAAAGAATCCATCGATCAGGGGACAATGACGTCTTGTCAAGACTGTCGATGGCAAGAGAACCTGCCACTGATGATAGCAAGTCTTAATGCACTCAATGGACTCTAGACTCCTATTCCAGAATAAATGATATGAAATCTATGGAATGCAATTTGTTGTAAGGAGTTCATTAAGGAATCCCCCATCAACCAACACGACGTACTGAGTAACGCTGGATAATTTGGAAGAACTCAGATGAACAAGATGTACACAAACCAGGAACTGTATAGAGAATGGCTAACATGCAAAGACAAGATAATTGAGGAATTCAGAACTCAGGCTAAAACTTCCTTCGAACAAGAGCATAAGGCAGATGGTGACTGACAAGCAGCATAGACTCAACATGAAAACTGGGACAACTCTATGACAGAGGAGGCATCAAGAGAGGCTCCATAGGGACTGGAAGCATAACCAGTCGGTGAAGGAAACCCACACTAGTACAAAATGAGAAATTAATGACTAAACAAATGACTAAAATCAAGCTATAAACGACTATTTTTGAGTCGACGACTAATAGTAGCTAATTTACACTATCTTATAGCTAGTCGTATTTCACTTAGCCATTAATAGCTTGACTTACTAGTCATTGATTTAGTGATTGATTTAGTAATTGATAGTCAATGATTTAGTCATTTATTTAGTCACAGATTTAGTCACGGATTTACTATCTGATTGCAGCAATTAATGACCAAATATATGACTAAATAAACTACTAGATGATAACATATTAATGACTAAGCTAAATACAACTAAATGTTAGTCGCACTATAAGATACGGGAAATTAGCTACTAATAGTCGTATATATGAGAATTTAGTCGTTTTGATAGTCACAAATTTATGATAGGGTACTGAGGAATCGAACCACCAACCTCCTACCTATAATTAGGCAGGTGCTCTACCATTGAGCTAGCACTATTTAAGAAGTTGTTATTTATTGATAATGATTATATTCAATCAAATTTTGCATCATTCAAGCATACAAAGTAATGATTATCAAGTTACTATATATCCATAATAGCTTACCCTGTACTACTTCCTTCAAGTCATTTGTGCACTTAATAAATGCATTTGAAATACTTGAAGGATTATTACAAGGTAAGCCATTATGTATATATAGTAACTTGATAATCATTATTTTGTATGTTAATTCATCACATTCTACACAAACAAATATTTTCAATGATAACCAATCCAAGCATTAGTGTGTTCGACAATCCAATCTCCCCCTTGAGTAAACAATTTAATTGCAATGTTATAGCTACTCTCCATGCAATGATAAGTTTTTAAACTTCCAAGTTGTCCCCAACAATGAATTTCAACCAAAATCCAACATATACAAAAATTATATAAGAATACTCCCATAAAATATTAGCATGCTTTTGTTATTTGAGTGCCACTCTAAGTAAGATTTCTTAAAATCAAATGATATTAACATGACTATTTTCAAATCTGACATATATAACAAAAAAATGTAGAAGAAATACTTCAAAGAATAAGATTGATTTCATCTCACAACTAAAAACGTTTTCATAAGATCATAACCATCAATGTTATGAAGTTTTTGTGGGGAGTGATTTTCTCATATAAAGGGATTGATGTCACAATTATCTATAGGAAGAAAGGTAAGTGCATCCAAGGCTAAGATATTCCATGCCCAAAAAGTTCTTAAATTAATCCACAACCAAAGTTATGTTGGCAAAGGAAATGCACCATTCACAAGGTAAACACAAGATTGTATTTTATGCCTAAAACATTTTGCAATAATGTGTTAGTTTGTTGAATCATTTCTTCAAACACATTGATTGGTTGCATGGGAGGCTACATTCTTAATCAATACAGGCAAATTTTCTTCCTCCATGAGATCACTTGCTTGCTAGGTTGTATTGTAGGCATTATGCGCTACGATTTCTCCCCATGAAATCAATTTCTTAATGGTTTACTTGCAGAAATTATGGCAATGATTTTACCCCATGAAAATATCTCTCTCGTACAAGAAAACACACAGTCATTAATGCCCAAGAAAAAAACTTATGAATGAATTTCTTTGAGAAAGAATAGCCATGAACTTGGCATATTCCTGGCCTAATATGAACCCAAAACTTGTTATGAAACAATTTTACAAAGTAATGCAACAACAATTATCATATTCTTTTGTACAAATCAAATAAAATTTTCAAAGTGGTACAACAAACACTTAATATGTTCCATTACCAATTGTTTTACTAATTAGAAGTCCTTCTTCATAGACCTTCCTCATAAAACCATAAACACTTGCAAAAGTAATGTGTTACAGAAAAAAACTCATTACTAACCATCGTACAAACATAAAAGCCAATAGTAGTGAAGTAGAAGGACAAGATTCTGAAAAAGTCAAGGAGTTGTCCAAGTCTATACATATCTCTGTTGAGAACCTGTTCTCCATTTCCATAGAGCTACTTTACTCTCAAACAAATCAATCCGGTTTAGTCCAACATCACGTCCCTTTCCAACCTGTTGCAATGTCAAATTTATAGGTTCATTCTTAACAAAGGAAAATGTGCATAAATGGAAAGGAAAACAATAAAATATTACATATAAACAACTACCTGAATGTATTCATGATGTGTGATGTTTCCCTATCGTAAATTTTAATTGAACCCTGCATATTGGATGATGTGTCAGTAACACATATTTAATAGGCATATTTTTGCTAGACTGCCTATTTTGCATGTATGCATTTTCTTTCAAACTCCGATACAACATTTTTCTAGCACCAGTGTATTTCTTGTGTCACTCTAGAAAACTAATGATGCATATTCACAAAACAAGAAGGCTCGCAGATATCATTTTCAGCACCACTGGACAGAAACACAGGTGTCCCATCTCCCCTCTTTGATTTAGCTTATACCCAATTCGGCAAGAGGATTATGGTCAGGCCAATATAGGACCAAATTATGGATGTTGCCTTCTTAATATAATTATTCATAGCTTCCTATATGCTGATTATTTGGGGATTATACATAATACAATTGAGGTCTTGTAGTTGCAGAAGCAACTAGGCTTCCTTCATTGCTTTTGTTCTAATAAAAAACCGACAGCCAAAATTGAGAAAACAAAGGTTACAGCTTTCAATCTTCCAAAACAAGAGGCTTTGCATATCTAACCTTCTAAGTTCTAGGATTCATAAGCAGTACACTGCCCTTGCCACTCACAAATGGTAGTACTTTTCCCTCCATTTCAATATATTGATCCCGAGATCCAATTATTTGATGCCTACTCACACCAAAATATTTTTATAGCTGTAAGGTTAGTTCTGTAATTGAGTTTGTCAGAATCGCTTATGTAAATAAATTACTGGTACTCATGTTTTACACGACTATTGTAAAGCAAGCAAATAATTCACTTTCAACATTGTATTGACTAATTTCCAGGTCCCCCCATTGATTGTGAACACAATTGTTGATATTTTCCACCTTTGTAAACCTCAATAGAGGCACCCTTGTAAACCTCAATAGAGGCATGGTTAAAACTTGATACAAAATCAGGGAGGCATTGTTAGGATGGAACAATGCATTACCAACTTCTTCCTGCATACTTCATCTCACACCCAACAATATATAATTTAGTCTTCTAAAGAATATTGTCTCAATAGGCTCTTGAGAGTTGGATGACTTTTGATCTCTTAATTTGAGACTTAGTGTCAAGAATTTTAGACTGATTTTGGTATATTATAATTTAATTTCTAGATTACTACTTGATTAATTTTTAAATTGTTATCTATATTAACATGTAAGAGTGCATGGTGCCCTTGTCTACATGCACCTTCACAACCAGTTCAAATCATTGTGTCTCTTTGTCCCATTGGTTGATATTGCCCACTAGTCTATCTCACTCTTTCTTTCACACGCACACACACACACACACACACACACACACACACACACATCTAGTGTGATGAATGTAATATGAATTTTGTATGGAACAACTTGTAAGTCTCAATAAAATCAAATTGTATAAATTTAAAATCAAAAGAAACCATATGAACTGACATCATTGAAAATCATGTGGATTGTTATTATCAGCATTCCATTTCAGAAAAAAAAAACATGTATGCAGGAACTAATCCCATCAAATAGTAAATCAATGATAAAAACATATTGAATAAGGAAAAACAGAACTTCAAAAATCATCGCGATGAAACAACACAGAAGAAAAAGTGAATTGTGAATTTTCTATTATGAGCCAATAATGAAACAACTGAAATTTAAAAGAGATCGGGTTTACCTTCATAGTTAGAATAACCATCTTCCATAAATTGAACACCTTCAACCTAAGGGCACTCACAAACCCTACCCCAAAAAGTACCCTGCCAAAAATAACAAACAATTCATATTCATAATGCTACAATTTAATGGTTCAGGTGAGTCCTACCACAGAAACACAACATATTTATATCCTTTGGTTCAAGCATCCAGTACACCTTGCAGGAAGTTATGTTTTCCTTCTTATCTTTCCAACAACCACCATTATTTTTAAAACATTCATTTGTTTCCATATCTGGTTTGGGAAACAAAAACAGTTACTTCCATGTATTTAATAATGGATTTTAAAATGCCTTATTCGTAAAAATTCAAGGTATATAGCTATGCAACTAGAATTCATCCACCCATAAAGAAAATCACCTTCACTCAAGCAAATAGTTGGCTCAGTAGTTTCCTAAAACCCTGCACAAATTTCCTTCAAGATA
Source organism: Pseudotsuga menziesii (assembly GCA_001517045.1). NCBI lineage: Eukaryota > Viridiplantae > Streptophyta > Pinopsida > Pinales > Pinaceae > Pseudotsuga > Pseudotsuga menziesii. The sequence continues at coordinate 145,382 of LPNX010989669.1, read as the reverse complement.
ACCCCCTTGTCCAATTTTCTTGCAATTAGATTTAGAAGGATGTTAGTTTTCTGCATTTTATTCTTGCATTTGTAAAAGATAGAATGTATAAGAAGAAAGGATGTCAACCTATATATTGTCTGTTGTTAATAATAAGTGTGGGAAAAATAGAGACATCACCTCGAAATCCATGTCCAACCTATGAAAAGCATAACACCATGAACTTTCAATAACACACAGCCTCTATAATACTAAGGGAATGAATGTCAGCATGGCCACATCATAGATGTTTACCACATAAACCATAGCAACAAGACTTAACAAATATGGAACAAATGATAACAAAAGATTCTATAATCACAACTGTCAGATAAAATGGAAAGTAACAAATGGAATACATCTAGATTCTATTCTAACCTGTGCATCGCGATCTTATTTCAAGACAGGGTTCTCTGCATCTGCAGTTGCATACCCCATGCATTTTTCTATCTTCTTGACATCCAAGTTTGGTTCTTTGTTTTCTTCTATGTCTCCTGAAATTGACTGGATCTAAGATTTCTTCTCTGTAACTGCTCCTTCCTCTGGGGTAAGAATCAATTTTACTTGCCTTGTGATATTCACTCCTTTTGTCATGTCTATGACTCATGGAGCCTAACCTGTTGTAACCAATTATATTCTCATCCTCCCTACAATCCATATAACCCCCAGTTAGTATTTGATAGTTGGTTCTTTCATCATCTCTACAAACCCTTTAACTCATACCGACTTGTGTTTTTTAGGTTTCTCACTGTCTCTTCTATATAGATAGATATTATAGTGACTGCATCCTTTATATTCCCTAACTTCATATGTAATTTTGCAATTTGTACCATCCTTATCATGCATGGTGTCTTCACATTTGCAACTCTCACATGGAAAATATCCACTTAGTTCCATTTTTGTACTAAACCAATGGATTGAATCTATTTAAAAATCAGAAGGACTCGAATCAAACATTTAACCTTCGAAACCACCTCTTACACGTTTCAAATATTTTAAATATTTATGTTGTCTCTCTCTAGTGCATATTCCTAGTTACAAGATATTAGTATTTCTGGTCCTGTTGATTGTGGTATTGGTACTTATTGCAATACCCCTCAGGTGCTTCAATTTGAGAGTACAAAAGTATTAATTGGACCAGTCATCATAATTCTTGACTTTGAAGATGAACGCTTTGAAGAGAGTTCTCTTCATGGCTTGCATGGAAAAAATAATTTATTTGGAAGCAGTGGTAATATCACAGTGCAAGAGGAGATCTCTCATGATGATGGTAGAGATTAAACTTTGCATGAAACTGAGGGTGGTTGTGTGCAAACCACATTATTTGTTGGAAATACTTCATGTTCAGACAAGACAGAGTTTGGTTTAGAATATACAAATGCATCTTTGGAAAACATGGGAGGGAAAGATGAAGTAGTAAAGAATGTAAATTTGAGAGGGCCCTCTTGTTTGCAATCCTCTGAAAACATAAATAAGTGTGTTTTTAAATTGGTAGAGGATAAGTAGGAGATAATTGATGTTATCTCCAGTGAAGATGAATCTATAGATAACAGTGCATGCAATGTAGCTTTGCTATTAAAGAATGGAACACTACAAGAAAGTGGAGGTAATAAATTACAAGATAGTGTTACTTCAATAGACCCTAACTATATAAATTTATCTAAGGAGGAATCCTTTAGCCATGAGGAGAATGAGAACAATCAAGTAGTTTATAATGTTGACAAAGAATCTCTAAGAGATGTAAGACTATGTAAAAAGAAAGATTCCTGCCTTGCAAATGAAAGTGGAAATATTGAAGCAGCTTGTAGTAGTGAAGGAATTTCAAGCACTCTAGATCATAAGATTTTAGACAGATTCATTGTTACCTTTTCAGCAGGCAGTTATCAGACACATAACAAATATTAAGGTATCGGGGTACATAAAGCATGTTAGGAACTTAATCAATCATAAATCAAAAGATCCAATCACGAGACATTAAACAAAGATTACAGGACATACTAAAGCAGGCGAGAGGATAATTAGCAGAATATAATTATTGAAATAAACAAATAATGCATAAATAGTTAATACAAATTCTGAAACCTCTTTCCAGGCATATCCACCAATGAATTTCCCAATTCTAAATTCAAGACTAGTCTAAGTGAAGGGTATAAGTTTAAACTTAAATACCTTGCTTGGATTTATTCTAAGGTGTTGTGCGTCGAATCTAGCAAAGTTCATGCAAAAGTGTAGGTCAATCAAATAGCAACATGCAAGTAATAACCTACCAATATTCTTGTTGAATCTTAAACCACTCTGAGTTTGGTCCTTTCCCTGCTTCATCTCTTACTGCATGCAATAGATTATATACCTATATTATTTCAGAAATAAAAACTAAATTCTTGCACGTATCAGCTAAGACATTTGTCTGTACTAGGTCCCCTCTAAACTCCATGCAACTCATATATCCAGCACAATTTTCTGTGTACCAAAATGTTTTGTTCTGCATATCATTCTCAGTTTTTATCTTGAATGCAGAAACTAGAAAGATAAGGGTACCCAAAAGAAAAAAAATTACTGGCTTAAAAGGAATTGAGTTCTCTTGCCTATTCTTATTCTATAAGAAGTTTGCAATTAATGACATCCTCTTTTACTACCTTTGATTTGTTCTCTTTATGACTTTAATTTATCTATGGTAGCACTACCACTTTCCTACTATTATCCCATTGCAACATTGTTGAATTTAATGACACATTAGGAACCCGTTACTGAATCAGAAGACAAACTCTTCTTGTACTAGAGGAATATGAAGAATTTTGGAAATGCTTGAACATAGAAATTAGAATATCAAGACCCCCAATGAATTGCAGGTAAGTCAAATTTGCATCTTGTTCACATTGATCGGACATATGGATGGACTCTATGCATCCAAACATAACATGCTTGAGTGCACTACATGTTTATGACAAGTACATAAAATGCATGGAGCAAAGCATCTTTCCAAAAATACTCTCTTCTTTTTCATTAAGAAGACACTACCTTGGAAGAAAGTGAGAGAAGGCGAGGACTTGGAAACTTGTTTCCTGAATCTCACGAATCATCTCGAAGTGCTTGAAATTCATTTCATCAAAGTATCTGGCAGGAGAAATATCCGAACTTGATAATGTTGATGGCCACTTGCATGCATGAAAGTCCTTACAAGCCTGCAGAAAGATATGTTACATGCTACCTTTGTGAAAAAGAAAAAAGCACCACAATTAAGCAAAATTCAAGAATTAGAACTCAATGTGAGGAAACACTAAAGATGAACAGTGCTAAAAGACTAATATTAAAGTCTACTTCAATGACTCAAATTTATTTCATCACCATGTTTCTTCAGTGCAGGCTATAAGCTATTTTTAATACAAACATATATTCAAGTGGCTAGAGAATTTTCTAATTGCAGTGTGGGCATAGCATAGCATCTAGTTAAGGGATTCTAATTCCATAACTTACCTAATTGTTTGAGTTCAATTTTTAATCTTAACCAACACATGTCTTGAAACTACTCTTATGGATGCATTTAAATTCAGCCTTAAGAGATCGATAGATTAATATATTTAGGGGCCAATTTGATCATGCCTAGACCTGGTTCTAAAAGAGAAGAACAAGAATGAATTCAAACAAGACACTAAAAAAAACTTACTCAACTGACAAATCATTGCCACTGGTTATAAAAGATTAAAATCCTGTGAATATTTAATTCAGGTTGGGTACTGAACAGTCCTTTTCAATACTTATGCTTGAAGGGAACAAAGGTAGAGGAACATGCAACAAAACAGGGAGACATTTGTGTGAGCTTGATGCAAATCACTCATCAACGATCTATAGGATCCAAAAGTAATTCCCAATCAGCATATTCTTCTAGGGATGCAAAGGAAGCCTCGTAAGATCACTTCAAAGAAAAAATTCAAAATTGGGACCAATCAAAGTTATTATATGTGGCCTTATCACATTTCTAAATTACAGTCTAAATTTATCATAAACATAACTCTCTTATTGAAAACCATCATGGGAGAGTCTAACATGTTCTTTCAAGCTACTGGACAGTCCACAGATAAGACTATACCGTAGAATTTAAATGCAAGACTAGCTTGGGAAAAGAAAATTGAATACATGGAAATAATATAGTACCTGATGATACCAGGAAAAAAGAGGAATAATGCCTACTCCATCAATAATTTTTGGTTCAGTAGCTACTCCAAGGTCACTGCATGCTTGCATCAATGCATCCAACTTCTCCACTGAGTCAACCTGAAATGTGAACAACTACATTCTTAGTAATATATATTTTCAAATTAACATTCAGAGAAATTAAAGCACCTGGAAACAACTTTAATATTGATCATAATCTAGGAAAAAAAGAAGCTTAGAAAATCTCTTCTCTCATTTCTAATTAAATTCACTCATTTGAATTTTAAAATAGAGAATTGTCTTCTTTGCAGATGGCTTTGACATTCTATCATGGACAACCAAGACTCCAAGATAGAGAAAGACCTTACATATATCTCTTGTTTACTGAGACACCAGACATCATGGTTTCCTGGTACAAAGAAAACATACCTAAACCTTTCCTTCAGGGAGAACATGGTTAAAACAAAATTCTCAAACTTTTCAGCCACATCTCCAGCTACTATAAGAATGGCTCTTTTGTATGTAGTGGTGGAAAGTCTTTGCACCCAAGCCATGTTTGCAGGATAGTCTGTGTGCAAGTCAGAAAGTACATATACCCTCACACCCAATATATTTTTGTGTTGTTGGAATACATGTTTTACTGTTGGCAATATGCTGCATCTTTTGCCCAAATTTAGATCATTTATCCTTCTGAGATATTGAGCTGAGACAATCCAATTACTAATGTTTTCAGTGCATCTTGGGACACTTCTCGCATTAATATAAGGTGGTACAAAATGATCCATATAAGAAGAATTATGCATATGAACAACATATTTCATTTGGTGCAACCATATCGATTTGTAAAACACAACATTAGTAAGAACCAGATACCCACCATATTATGGAAAACAACATGAAATTTCATTGGTTCACAAATTTTCATAACAAGTTGTACATAGTTGAAGCTAACCTTGTTTATAATCAGTACTCCTATTTATGAGCAAATATCATACTTGCTTTGAAGGAAAAATTGAAACATCTTTTACTTATCGATATTCATCAAAATTGTTCTTCCAAGCTTGAACTATACCATACAATATAGTTAGATTTGTTTCCATGAAGTATCTTTGAAAGTTTTATTGTCCAAGAGGAACTTGCTTAGCATTGAATTCTAATTTCTATCTACTATGATTTTCTAAAACCTTGCTTCATTTTGTAGTGTGTAAATTATGAATTTTGTTTTTCTCTTCTACCAAATAAGGGAATCACAGGAGCATGAAAAGTTTTCATAGCCAGATTCACCATCATATCTATAGGTCCGAGGACCAAAATGTGCTAGCAATTATTGGGCTATTATGGTTAGATATACATTAGTCATGATTTTCACTACAATTCTCGATGATTACATCTACAAACATGTGAAATCTAAGAAACTCCAACCAGAAGGAAAACATGTTTTAAAAGGAATCATTGAACTTGTGACTGCACCTTCACCCTCACAGCGATCATTGAGGAGGAAGTGGCTAATAAGTGTAAAGAATATTTCTGTTTTTTGGATTTTGTAAAGCCATTGACACTGTTCCTAACACATCTTGTTCCAGAGGCTCAATACTTTGGGCTTACTGCAGGTAGTGGTGTCCTTAGCTATGAGAATATATGAGAAGACTGTGGGTCAATTTCACTCATAATGTCCACAACACTATAGATGTAAACTTGAAGCAAGGTTGTTATATTTCCCCTACATTCTTTGGGCTCTACATCAACAAGCTTGAAGATATCATCCATGAGTCCCTTGGTAATACAAATGGTCGCATCCTCTTTTAAGTCACCATTGTTATTATTCTTTTTGCATATGATATTATTTTATTTCTCACACAGCTACAAGTCTCCATAGGAAAGTTGATGTTCTCATAACTTTCTATGGCAATCATTAGTTACAAGTTACAACTTAACCTATGGAAATGAAAGTTATAACATTCAACATGTCTACAAAGGAGTCACTTTTATTTAAGCACATTTATAAAGGTCAATGAGTAGAACATTAGTGTTCTCCACCCTATCTTCAACCTGGCTTTGGCTACTGAACTATAATGAAATAAAGGGTATGCTACTTTCAACATTGAAGAAGCAACAAATTCAATACCAATTTCAGATCTAATAAAAAAAAGATCCACCTCGTAGCACAAGAAACAATCCCAAACCCTAGAGAACCTATATAAATTTCAATTCTAGGGCAATTAAATTCATAATAGTGTTTTTGTGAGCCACATCCACATGTCCCTATCAGCAGGGAATAAAGTGGTTTTCTTGAACGCTATGGAAAGACTACAGAACAATGTAGGTGAAGTAAGTAACAACATAGCACATAAAGATAGATCAGCCCCTAACAACATACCTTGACCATAAAGATCAATAATGAAATAAAAACGTTGAGAGCGGGCCTTGATATTGATATATCAGAGTTATTTCCTTCTGAGATTCATCCAAGTCCATTCTTAATTGAGTTATTCTCAGAGTCTTAATTTATAAGGATATGTGTAAATAATTATGTACTCCTCAGAATTGAAGTGCTACTCAGGAATTCCTTCCATAATGTTCTTGAGCTTCATAATTCTCTTCTGCATAAATTCCCATCCCGTTTCCATCTCTATAATATTCCTCTCGCTCATCATCATTTTATAAATGTCAAACCCTTGACCTTACCCCAAATAGGCTATCCAACATCTTCCATCTAGTATCTTCCATACTCCATGTAATCATCTTCCACGTTGATATAAGATTTTGCAATAACTTCTTTATGACAATCCATGCCCTCGTAAAGAAAACCCATAGGAGGGGTGTCATTGTCAACCATTGAATGCATTTCAACAATTGGGTCACATACTTTTAAAACATTCACAAAACATTCCCAAGATTTATTGTTTAAATTGATTTGTTCCATTATCTTCCCTTTGGAAACTTTTGAAAGGAAAGAAGTGTACCAATCCTTGTTGTAGGTAACAGCTCTTATGCTTGTGTTTTCCCCAACCATTCTTTTGGGGGTAATCTAATATGCGGAAAATATGGTAATGGCATGGCCTTAGTAGCTTTGTAGATGCATGACTCCTATACATGCTCAATGTGAGGTGATGATTAAATATGAAGTGAGAAACTTATTTCCCCTAAGAATTTCCTCATTGACACATGGAAACTTTGTTAAATTATGCAACAAGCCAAGCCAATGAACAACACAAGTGGGTTCAATAATTGTTTACTTTTCCATTATCAACTTTCCAGCTCCCACATAATTTGTGGCATCATCAATGATGACTTGGATTACGTTTTCTTCCCTAATCTCAAGAATGGCTCTCTAAAATCTTGAAAATAAATACCGAAAACTTCTTGCGATTTGTTGTGTCAACGACCTTATAAAATAATAGCTCTTTAGGGTAACAAACAAACACATTGATTTGTATCCTATGACACATATCTAACCAACCATTTGTTAGAATTGTACAACATATGTGTCTGCTTATCACCTTTTCTTTTGACCTCTTTATAAGAGTGGTACTTATTGTCTCAGAAATAGGAGGTACATATCCCTTTCCACAAATTTTACTCTTCTTACATGCATTGAAGAAGAAAGGGTTTTTGGTCACACTCAATGGATAGTGGATTCAGAAAACAAGTCAGCCACAACATCAATTACTTCTTGTTTCTATACAAATTTCCAAACAAAATTTGATGTTGTTGTCTCATTTGATTTTTCTAGCTACAAAAACTTCCAGCAATACTTGAGGAAAATGAGGAAATGGGAGTGTACCATGTAAGTCCTCGCAATCTCTAGTTGAATGTGATTCTTCTTGTTTTAGTTCATCTCCATAATTTTTTGTCATCTCCTAATCTTTTTCAAGTATCTCTCTAAATTCTGCAGACATCCATTTGCAACATTCAACACCACCTTTGTTACCATTGGTGATAGAAAATAAGTGGTCCATCACTCCTCTTAAAGACCTAAAAAATGGATGTTCATGGTTTGCATTTCAGATTTTTTAACTTTTGAACAACTAGTGCTATTGAATAATTAAAAACCTACTTGGAGGTTGGACATTTTAGCCTTCAAAGGATTTTCGGTCTCAACTCTGTGTTATAGTTGATTTTACCACATGTGGTGAATCACACTTTTATGGCCTTCCCTGTCCCTCTGCAGACTCCTTAGACCCCATGGACCATTTTTGTACCTTTGATGTTTCCAAGATCATCCCTAAAAACATGCAAAAATTGCCATACACAACTTTTAAACCCTTTCTCGTGTATATACGCGGATTTGACCCCTAAAACCATGTACATCGGGATGTGTGCAAAAGGCCAAATTGTTTTGGAGTTTTCCTTGATGTGGATCCGACTCACTTGTCTCCTGGCCTTCCATATACCTTGAGATCACTCGGATTCGACCCTTCATTACCCCATTGAAGAGCTATATAAGGAACCCTTTGGATACATTGAAGGCATGAGGAATTGAGAGCAAGAGAACTATAGTCCATTGTTGTCAGAGCTTATACTTGAGTCTGCATCCCTTTGTCCCTTGGAGCACTTTTGTGTTCTTCCCAAGCTTGCCTTTGGCTTGTGAGCTTGCTATCGAGAGATGGAGGATTGAAGTGGTGGAGGCCCAAGTGGGGGACTCAGTTTCTCCAATTCGTAGACGTGCCGACAGAGGTTGTCTCTATTGTAATCTTTGTTTTATATTAATAGAAATATATTTTCCTGTCCAATAATGTGTATTTGAATGAATATTTGATCCATGTATGATTTCAAATGCTTATATGCTATTGATTATATATGCTAGAGTAGGTCTAACACGATTATATATAGCATGCTTGTATTGTTTATTGAATGTTGAGGAAGCAATTTATCAATTCAAGCTGGAGTTGGAAAGCTCAATGGGGATCTACATCAATCGTTCGGAATAAGGTAGGAATCGAGATCCTTTAGTGTTAGATATTTGGTTTCTCTTGCATATAGGAAAGGATTGATTTCTAGAGTCAAGTTGTCTGTTGTGGTACCCCAAGCCATAGGATTTTCTCTCTGTAACAGAATTGGCGACTCCACTGGGGAGTTCCTAGTAGTTGTCCTTTGGGGGTTTTTATCGGCATTCAATGTTCTTGAATTGCTCTGATTTTTCTGTTTCTGAGTCGGGTTTGGGGGCATGTTTTCCTGGTAGTGTCTGATTGGTGTGAATTTTGTCTTAGATTATTTGTTTTCCTTCATTTTTATACATTTTTCTTCCTGTACGTGAGTTTTTAACTCACAGTCGCGTATACACACGGTTTTGACTGCTATATCTTCGTACATACGCGGGTTTTCTACATACAGTCGCATATGCCCTGAGTTTTTTCTTTTAGAAGAAGATTGATTATTGTTGGGTGAATTTTGATGATTGTTGAGTCTCATTTGATACTGCTAGAGTCTATATACACCCCTGTTTCTGACCAGAGACACCTTTTTTAGGGTAAATTTTTTTTATGAATGTTCTTGTCATTGCATTTTCGATTTTTTGTTTTGGGATTAGTGCATTAGATCTATTTTACCTTAGTACTTTGTGTGAGTGCTGTTTGATTGTGCTTGCAAAGTCTGGGGGTGGTAGAATCATTCTTTTGCTTTACTATCTCATTTTTATTAAAAAAATCCAAAAATATTTGCTTCTTTGCATCTTTATGCATTGCACTTTGCATTTTGCATGGTACTTGCACTAGGTTTTCTTAGAGAAGTATTAGTTAGGTTTTCATATAGGAATTACTTCATTTGTCATTTGAAGAAAATTTTGCATTTCACGTAGTAGCATGCCCTATTTTTCATTTGACACAATGCATTTGCATTGATTGTTAGGTGTGCATTTTACTTCATGTTGCATCATAACACCATTGGTTGCATGGTCATCTACCTTTGTTGAGTAATAAATCCAAATAAAATCAACGCTTAATTAAAATGGATTACACTATTTTCTTTGATAGGGTACACCAACAAGATTAGGTTTTAGGGTCTTGGAATAGTTCATTGTGAGTAAATTCTCCAAGATTACTAAACAACAACATGTATGTGTCTGTCTAGGTGAGAGTGTGAAATTCCTTGGTATAATTAGTGTTTCTCAGGATCCTCCTCTTACAAGGGAGTTAAGCATGAGGCAGTGTGAGCGGTTATTGATTGGGATGACCCCTAGTCATAACTGAGTAGCATCAGAGATATTTCCAAGATTGTATTCGTATCTGGGGGCTCTTTCAAGAGTTACGGGCTTTTCTACCCTGCCCATACAGTCAATCCCACCTGTGACTGTCCACCTGAGCATTGATTATATTGAAGTGACCTTAGTTTCCTTACCTAGGTTATCGAGGGGGTACTTTGCAGGGGTTATTCTGCAGGTGTCCCGGCCAGGTTGGGGTCGGACAACACAGTCGCTATATGTGTTGAAGCTTAGGGCCACAATAATTGGTTACAAACCTCCGCTTGTTGTGTATGGGAGTCTCAAGTATCTCCTAGGTGACACATACCTGCTTCATTCAGGAGCTCACATATCCTACCCTTGTTTTCTTGTGATTGGATTTAGATTATATTGGTGTATTCTCTGTGCACGTTACCTTGCTTAGGGTTTGCGTAATTAGAGAGTCTTTTTCATTTTTTGAGTCATTGTGGATTCGGGTGCAGCATCTCGCCATTCTCGTCATTTCGCAAGACTTTCACCTTCTACATCTCCTCCTCCTTTGGGAGAGAGAAGCAGATGGTTCAGGCAGACTACTTCTCACATTGATTCACACACGATGGGAGATCATGAAGATGAAATTCCTAAGCTGCCTTCTTCACTTCATGAGGTTGAAGAAGAAGAGCCCACCCCTACATATGATCCTTCACCCGATACCTACACACTCTGGGTATGATCCTTTACATGATATACGTACACAATCTAGGTATGATCCCTCATCCACAGATTGTCGGTATTGGATGTCGGGCGACTAGACTCATCATGAACCTGAGAGCACTAGTTATGTTAGTTATGATATGTCTGGTATTCCTACACATGATTCGGTACAGCATACTGAGTCGGAGTTTGAACCTAACACTATGCCTGGGGACATTCCTAGTCACTTCCATGTGGAGAGATTTGGGAACACGAGTCACATTGCACCCTCAATTCCGGCGGTGGAGGTCATATCACATGTTCATCCTAGACCTAGTGCTAGTAGTCCTATTCAGATACCAAAGCCGAGACAAGTGACTGTGGGGAATACCACTTACGTAATCTCACATGTCCCTTCGTCCTCTATTCCTAGTTGTTTGAATGCTATTCCTCCCCCACATTCACATGGTCCTTCGGGCCGGAATGTTGCTACGAGTCATGTGTGTACTGCTACTACTCGCGTAGTTGTGTCTCAAAGTCAAGTACCTCCTGTTGTATCGGGAGGTCTTATTCCTACTTGTGAAGGTCATATTCCTATTTCTGGAACGTTGATCCCTACCTATGGAGTTTCTCATGGGACATCCCATGGGACTCCTTATGGACCGCAGTATGCATAGATTTATTCACCTTATGAGTACGGGTATCAACAACCCGCTTACTCTCTGAATTATGGCTTTGTACCCCCACATAGTCAAGGTACACCACATTATGGTGCTTCCAGGCCACTCTACATGGATCGAACGGGAGGAGGATACTATGGCCAGGGCCATGGTAGTTATAGTAATCAGTCCTATGTGAATAAAAATTATTAGGGAGCACCTCATAGACTTGCTCAACCCAGGCTCCCTTTCCTCGCAATGTTAAATCTGCCTGACTTGTCGTGACTAACAAACGATCTGGTATCTTATGACCCGGCTTGGTCGGCTGTCCCTATGAATCTTCCCTCGGACATTCCCAAATTCGAGGGAAAACTAGGAGAAGATCCGAGTGAACATGTTACTACATTTCACCTATGGTGCTCTTCTAATTCCTTACATGAAGATTCGATCCATTTAAGGCTATTTCAATGCACCCTCATCGGGCCTGCCGCGAAATGGTACATAGATCTACCTAGGGGGGCATTTGCTTTGTTCGATGACATAGCTATGACTTTTCTCAACCACTTCCAGCTACCAGTGTGTTACGACGTTGGTACATATCTCTTGTTGACATTTTGGTAATACAAAGCCACACATATCTCGGACCATATCCAAGAGTGGCGTAGCCGGAAGAGATTGATTAAAGCCTTCATACCGCTAGAGTTTCTCCTCGAATGGTTCCTTAAATCGTTATTGCCTTATATAGCGAAGGATGTTTCTACATCCAGATTTTAGAACGAGGAACAAGCCATTTTTAGGGCACAGGAATTGGACTTGATTTATGCTCAATTCGGTTTGTTATATGAGATCATTCCTAATGCTTCGTGTTCTAGTTTTGACCCTAAGGTCAAACCTGGACCACATGCCGATGGCATTGTTGGTTGTACGAGTGCCAAATTGATAGATTCAGTTGTGAAATAGGTCAGTCAATTATCTATCAACCAATCTACCTCGGGACAAGCCACGGCTTCATCTCAACCCACCCAAGCGGTGAATGTGCTTTCGGTTCAATCGTCGGACCAGAAGGGTAACCAGCAACCTGGAAGGAATAAGAATATGGGTAAAAACAATCGCAAGGGTGGCAATAAGAATGAAATTACCAATTCTAATGACAAGAAGCCTAAACGTAATGTTAAATTTCCTTGAAAGTTGTGTAAGGATGACCACCTCACTCACTTGTGCCCTCGGATAGAAGAAGCCTCGAGATTCATAGCGCAGGGCCCAGTTGTGCTAACCAACCCTTTACCTCATAATCAAAACATGAACTCAAGGACCCATGATCATTTTGGTGGGGATCAAGATCCACTTGAAGCTACTAGTGGTCATGGTTGCATCAATATGGTGCATGCTACTAAGGTTGTGACTCATGCGAAGGACTATGGTTCATCACAACCAGACCTTAGAAAGGAACCTGCTCCACCCGAGAGTCCTTTGCATATTGAAAAACCTGTGGATAAACCTGAATTTGCTCCTCACATTCCTAAGGGAGTCCTTAAGCGTTCGGGGCACAATCCTAATGCCCGAGCCGCCCAGAACTATTCTGTTCTCGAGGATTTGGGCCAAACTCCTTGTGCGATGTCTGCACTTGAAGTACTTCAGAGTTGTCCTTCGCAAAGGAAAGCTTTGCTTTATGCTCTTGGTGTTAACGATGATAATTCTTCCTCTATCATCAAATTTGAAACCGCACGACTACATCCTCGCTTTCCTTACTATGTGTCTCTCTTGATTCATGTAGAATGTCTTAACATGACCATCAAACGCATTGTGATTGATGAAGGCGTTGTTGCTTCCGTGATGTCTTTGGCATGTTGGAAGGGTTTGGGTTCCCTCGAGTTGTCTAAATCCGCTACCATGTTGACTGCTTTTGATGGTAGATCATTTCAACCACACGGTATTCTTCCTTCTCTTAAGGTTCATTTGGGAGGGAAGACCATTGCGATAGAGGTCGAGGTGGTTGATGCACCCTTTGACTACAATTTGTTGCTGGGTAGGAATTGGATGTGAAGTATGCAAGCCATAGATTCTTCTCTATTTCAATTTGTATGCTTTCTGTTTAATGGGAAGATAGTTACGATTGATAAAACTTCATTCAAGAATCCGCCTGTTACCGCATCTTTAGGAGCTTCTATCCCGATTGTCGGACACTCTCAGCCGGCAACTGGGAGTGTGGGTGTTGGCATGTATCCATCCCTTATGGGAAGCTTTAGTTGTCCTGCACCTGTTCTTATGATAGGGTCTAGTTCTGGTGAGGCTTCATCGTCAGTGAGATCGATGTCTTTTCGCACAACCCATATGGAAGATCCTTGGATTCTTCCTACACCGAGTCCTTCATGTGAGCCCATCGAAACAGACGTGTCATTTCCTGCAACTATGATAGCATATCAATATAATCTTGAATGTGTTGCATATCCTAGTCCTTCCTCTTCGTTGATGGAGGAGGAGGACCCATATGTGCTGCCTGCATGGGAAGTTCAGTCTTCTCACACACATGACTGCCTTGATAGTGTTTTTCCTTCAAATGAAGCTATTATTGAGGCCATGTCTGGGGTTGAGCCACCTTGGGAAGAGTTGCATCATACATCTTATTTTCTTCCTTAGCTTGACCATTTAGAGCATGAGGTAGGGAGATTTTTAGTGAGAGAATTGGTAGTCCTGTGGTTCCATTAATCTCTCCTAGTCCAATGGCTAATGGAAACATGGCAAATATATCTCCTACCATTCATATCAATATCACTCGCGATCCTGGCAAGATTGAGAATGTCTATATTGGGGCAGAATGTTCCCATGCTGAGATTTAAGAGTATACCGAGCTATTCAAAGAATTTCGTCATGTATTTGCTTAGTCATATGAGGAAATTCCAGGTATCGACCCTCACATTGTTGAACATCAGATTAAAACTTATCCCAATGCTAAGCCTGTTCAACAATGCTTGCATGCGATGAATCCTAAGAAAGCACCCGTGATTAAGGCTGAGATAGAAAAGTTGTTGAATGCCAGTTTTATCTATCCCATTCCCTTGATGGAGTGGGTTTCAAATCCCATTCTGGTTGATAAGAAGCAGGGAACGATCCGCATATGCACTGATTTCTGTGGCTTGAATCGTGCCTGTCCTAAGGATAATTTTCTCACACCATTTATCCATCAAATTTTGGATGAGTGTGTGGGAAGCGAGGTATTTTCCTTTATGGATGGCTTTTCCGGATACAATTAGATACAGATCAAACCCAAGCACCAACATAAGAATACCTTTATTTGTCCTTGGGGTACCTTTGCATATCGGAAGATGCCTTTCGGCCTTAAAAATGCTGGAGCCACTTTTCAGTGGGCTATGACCTTGATCTTCCATGATCTCAAATCGATTATTGAAGTCTTTTTGGATGAACTTGCTACTCATTCTCGTATGAGAATGCGTCATTCCTACCATTTGAGATTAGTGTTCGAAAGGTGCCGCCATTACTTCAATTGTCTCCCCCGAGAAACATTAGACATCTTCAATGTTTGCAAGGCATGGCAAACTTCTTACGGAGATTCGTCGTTAAATTTGCCAATGTGACTAGAGGCTTTATGCGTCTTTTTAAGAAGGACACTACCTTTTGCTGGGGTGAGCGAGCCCTGGAGTCCTTTGATGTGCTTAAGCGAGCCTTAGCATCGGCCCCAGTGATTAGTCCACCCGACTATAGCTGTGACTTTCTACTTTATGTGGCTGCATCCATGCAAATGATTGGTATGGTTCTGGTTCAAGAGGATGAGGAGCTCCAAGAGCATGTCATATATTATCTGAGTCGAAACCTTGTAGATGTGGAGATCTTTTATTCCCATGTGGAGAATCTTGCCTTAGCTAACGTTCATGCGGTTCAAAGATCGAGACACTACATTCTCCTTCGCCAGACCTTGGTGGTAGCCCATGTCAATCCATTTCAGTTCATCCTCACTAGAAGGATGATCGAGGGAAAATATAATAAGTGGATTGTCATCTTGCAAGAATTCGATCACGAGTTTGTTTCGAGAAAATCGAAGAAATCATTGATTTTTGTGAAGCTTATATCTGATTTCCCGAGTGAGGAGGAGGATGAGGCTTGTGAAGATACATTTATTGATGAGCACATCTTCTTGATCTCAACTTTGGATCAATAGTATGGGGATATTATCATATATTTACAAACATTGAAGGTCCCTACTCACCTTTCACAGGATGAACGACGACGATTACGTCACATATCCAAGAATTACCTCATAGTGGATAACACATTATACCGCCGTGGGGTAGATTCCATTTTGCATTGTTGTTTAACTCATGAAGAGGCTGAGCTTGTGCTGAATGATTGCCATGGAGGGGTGTGTGGTGGTCATTTATATAGGCTTTCTACAGCCCAAAAAATATTGAGAACGGGTTATTTATGGCCGTCGATCTTTAAAGATTGTATCAATGCGTTTAAGAAGTGCCACCCTTGCCAGGTGTTTGCATGTAATATGCACTTGTGTCCTGCCCCATTACATCCAATTATCACCGTCAGTCCCTTCACTAGGTGGGGGATTGATTTCATGGATTGCAACCCAGCTTCAACTGGGGGGCATCATCATATTATCATGGTTGTTAACTACTTCACGAAATGGGCTGAGGCTATGCCTACAATTGAATCCGACAGTGAGACAGCTGTACACTTCGTATTCAACCAGATTATTACTTGGTTCATTATTCCGAAAGAGCTTGTCGTTTACCATGGTAGGCACTTTCAAAATCATATGATGGAAGAGTTGGCCTCAAAGTTAGGGTATAAGCAGGAGCATTCTTCTTATTATTACCCTTAAGCGAATGGACAGGTTGAAGCAGTGAACAAATCACTCAAGTCTATTCTCCAACAAACCGTCGCACAAAGCAATACCAATTGGCATATCATGTTATATCCTGCTTTGTGGGATTATAGGACCGCGGTTAATACTGCCACCAGTTTTTCTCCATATCAGCTTGTACATGGAGTGGAATCTGTATTGCCGGTTGAGTGTGAAATCCCTTCTTTGAAGCTAGCCATAGAACTCTTACGAGACACTTCCCCATTGGAGGAGCGTTTGGTCCACTTAGAACAGCTTGATGAGCAGCGTCGAGATGCTTTAGTGGCTCTATAAGTGAATAAGCATTGTGTTAATGTCCAATATGATAAATTTGTCCCGCCAAGGAAGTCTAGTGAAGGATATTTTGTCCTTTTGTGGGATCAAACTAAAGAACCCTTGGGGGCAGGAAAGGTCAACCCCATGTGGCATGGTCCTTACATGGTTAAACGTGTGTTAGATATGAGCTAGTAGATTATGAGGGGACGGCCTTGGCGGAGCCTAGAAATGGGCTCTATCTTAAAAAGTACTATGCATGATTTTCAGCCAGGGCTGACTATTGTATATTATTGACCAACATTTTGCATATTTAGGTTTTTCTTATGGTGATCAAGTTTGTTGATTAACTTTTGTTTCTTATGGCAGATGTCAATGGAGTCTTCCATCTATATAGGATTCACGGATGGTGCAAGCCGTCACACTCAACACTCAGCCTCTGCTGCTTGGGTGATTTATACTCCTACGGGTCAAGTATTGTCTTCAGGAGGCGTATGTTTACGACCCTCTTCAAACAATGTTGCAGAATATAGTGTCGTTATCGAGCTTCTACGGGATGCCATTTCACATGGTGTTCTATCTCGTGAGGTACGTCTTGATTCAGAGTTAGTAGTGTCACAACTTAATGGCTTGTATCATGTTAGGGATCCAACATTATTACGGAGATTCTTACGTGTGAGATTGTTAGAACGGCAATTTGACAATATAACATACATACATGTTCCAAGAATTTATAATCAAGTTGTTGACTCATATGCTAACTACGTTTTAGATTGGCATTTGTTTCATAGACAATAAGCTCATCACAAACATACATTTTTACACATGTAAATAAATAAACCGACAATCATAAAAGTTTTTCAATAAACATCCAAAATGTGATAATACATAGTGTCATAATACAAAAATGGGGCTTCTGAGCCACCCAAATATAAATACACGGTAGTACAAAATGTATCACTCCCAGGTATCTAAGCCTGGGGAGGAGAGGGGGGGGGTTATGATCATGGAATGTCACCACAGCTCTAGCTAGCCATCGAAACAACCGCACCAATGCTCGTGGCACACCCACCACCTGACGTTGCATGGCCTCAAGCAGGTCCTCGACTTGCGCCATGGGTACCCTGTGTGTCAGCTGCATGAAGTTGGTTTGAATTCTTTGGAGCATCCGCTCTGCATCCACACCCGTAATGTCATCTCCTCTTCCCCTCCATCTATGACGAGGAAAGCCTTCAAGTTGTCGTGGTCCTACATCTGCATGCATATGATAGGATGTCACTATGTGTTGTCATGCAAAAACATGTCATTTTGATTCCATATATCAAAAAACACAAAAAAATTAAATAACTCAAAATTCTTAAAAAGAGGGTTGGGATTCGTTACCAATGTCAACATATTCCGATCCTGGTGGTAGTGGTATGTCGGCG
This sequence comes from Pseudotsuga menziesii, assembly GCA_001517045.1. NCBI lineage: Eukaryota > Viridiplantae > Streptophyta > Pinopsida > Pinales > Pinaceae > Pseudotsuga > Pseudotsuga menziesii. The sequence continues at coordinate 127,133 of LPNX010989669.1, read as the reverse complement.
TCTCCCTGAAAATCTATCCCCACATAGGGGTAATCATCGATGGAAACTATCTGTCGCCGCCACCATGGAAAGAAATCAGCTGGATAGGGGTTGGACACCCTACCTCCACCTAGTCTACACATTGCATCTGCCCAACGTCATTCGGCCGGATCTCGAACCCTGTGAAGAGGAATTTCAACTCTAGGGCTCAATCCTGAAACACACTCAAATAAAAACCCTGCTGAAACCGAAGTTTCGTACCCTGCCCATCCTGCACTCGCTGAGCCGGTGCTTCATGTTTCCCAACAGTATAGTGCTCCAATCGTAAAACTGTTGATGTATTTGTAACTTCAGAATGTATTCATCCATATTTCTTATGTATTGTAACCTAATGTTTATTTCAGGATGTATTTGTGATGTACTTGAGTCATGTCATAGCCCGATGTTTATTCCGAGAAGTTTCTATAATGTGAAAGTCATGTCAAGTCATTGTGGGTAACCCTCCTATTGGTCAAGGGTTAAAGTCCCCACAGTTATGGGGCCCTTGGGTTATTAGACTATCCTATAGAAGTCAACCCTAGGTGACTCATTATAAGTTTGGGCAATAGTCCCCACCATTTTGTTACCCTCCTATTGGTCGGAGGAGGCAAATTCCCCACAAGTGGTGGGGCACTAGGGTTATTAGACACTCCTAGAGATGTCGGCTCTATTAAGTATTTTTTAAGTGAGTCCAACATGTTGGAGTGGGTCCCAAGTGAACGAAAGAATATAAATAGAGAGTGAGTCTCTCTATTTACAAACACACACTCACTCATTGGGGCGCATGATTAAGAGAGGATAAGCTCTCTCGGTGTGAGAGAGAGAGACTGCTGCTGTCGGGAGATCATCTTACTATTTTCTGGTTTTACCTTTTTGGTGTTGATTCTATCTCTAAGGAAGTTGTGGGGTTTTCTCCTTTATGGTTTCCCCAAGGAAAATTCTTTGTGTCTCTTGTCTCTTGTGTTTTATTGCTGTACATGTTATTCTCTCAGTTAAAGATCCTAAGATCATAATGCTAGCTTATATGATAAAAATATAACATGGTATTAGAGCTAACCTGAGAAGAATACATTGTGCAGTTGTAGAATCTAGGGATTCTTACTTTTTGGGTCTCTTTCCATAATCCATCTGCAAAAGTATGCCAGGCTGACTCTCCATTGAAGGGCACATTTTTCTGTCGAAGTGGAATTCAATTCCGAGCATTTTCAGTTTTCGATGCGAAAATTAGCGCTTTCTACAGAACATGAATTTTTTAGTGAGCCCGGCATAGGATTTTTATCCTCATCAAAATCGAAGTTTAGAGACCTGGATCAATGTTTTTTGGTTGGGTGAAACTTTGGGAAAGTCAAACCCTAGTTTGACCCCGAGCTAGAAAAACACTAAATACTAAAACTACTAAGTTTTGGTACATTCGCTATATCCCAAGATTGGCGAAGGGTCAAGAGCTTAAAATTGCAGGGGCTGAATATACAATACGGATGTACCTTGTTTCAAAAATTTAGATTCATATTAGCTATATTCTGGGAGATATTATCCCTCCAAGTTAGAGTTCCATCCTCTTCCAGAATTCATCCATAAACAGGACACCTAGGGATAATTGCAATATCTTAGGATAAATAAGTCCAAATTGAATTCGTGAAGATGTTACAAAAATTTCATAGACTGTACCTTATGTGGTCCTAATTTCAGAATCATAAGATGAACCAGTGACATGTGACAGGCCATACAACCTTGTTGTTCTTAACAGTCCTTTTATAGGTCACCTTGGGAAAAGGATCATAAATCCCAATTGGTGAAACCAATTCTGATGAAACCTATGGTTTTGGATCAGGGATATGCGAGGTTACCTCAGTAAGAAATTTTAGACACATAGGGGCAGTAATTTCGTATATATCACAGAAACAGTGACAAGCATTTCTGTAGAAGAAATTGGAAAACTAGGGTTTCCTGTTCTGGGAGCTTCCCTCGACTATTTTCAGTAAAGGAGTACATTGGAAAGCTCCATTTGAAGAGATATATCTTTCTATCCAATCAAATCTAAAATATTCCAAGTTTTTTAAAATTAGGTTTTCTCTGACAAACCCTAGATCAACCAGCTCTGGAACCAGGACGGACACCTCAAATCGGTAAGATCTAATCTTTTGCTATTTTCATTTGAGGTTCTCAGTTAAGATGTCTCATCATACCAAGCTTGATGAAAATCTTGAGGGAGATGATAATTTCGGAGCATGGAAGTATATGATCTCTCTGAAGAAAATGAATTGGACACCTACATGAGTAGAGAGGTTCCAATTCCAGAGGGAGATGAGGCTAGAAGCCTTACACAAGAAGAACTTGGTCAAGGCTAAGAAGATCATGGTTGATTCAGTCATGGATCGGCTTGTACCACAAGTGTCTTCCTTAAAGACACTGAATATGTTTGATTCCTTGACCAAGCTATTTGAAGGGAAGAACATAAATCAGAATATGACCTTAAGAAACCAGTTGAAGGAATTGAAGATCCAGAATGTCATACTTTACAAGGGTCTCTCAAATCAGAGAACAACTTGAAGCGGTAAAAGAAGAAGTGAAGAATGTAGAAGTGGTGATAGCCACCTTGAATGGCCTCTTAGGATCATGGGATTCATTTATTCAAAAAATGTGTGCTAAAAGGAATTGATTACTTTCAGCAGACTCTGGGAAGAGCACACACAATAAGAAGAATCTCGAGAAGAGAAGATGGGAGCAACTGAAGATCAAGCTCTCACCATCCAAAGAAGATCCCTCAAGCAATGAGGAATATGAAGAACTCAACTCTTGAAGAACCTTTTATCCACCTTAGCAATTGTATAAGAAACGATGCTATTATGAATGAAGAAGACGATGAAGCTGAAGGCTCAAGAAGGAGTCTACCCATGAAACAAATCAAGATAAGTATTCAACTGTCATTTCATGATATTGTTTTGTTATGCATTTGTCTATATTCAGTTAATGTATTATGCATGATAGAATGTTTGCATTAATGACAGTATACTACTAATATGCATGTAATGGGTAAGTAGTTCATGGTGCTATACAACTCTCCATTGCTACTTATCTAGAATGAAACCTCTTTGCTGACATATTGGATTAGTGCACAATCTCAATGTTGTCCTGGTAGAGATGGAAGGCATCTAGAAAGTTTCAGTGAGATATGGATGAATGTTGTATTGGCTAAAGTAGTTGCATGATCATATATTTATGCATAAGAACTTGCTAGTATGAATATTCCTTATGAAATGTTTCTAACCATACAAATGCATTTGACTTGTAGGAAAGATCGCATACATAATCGCCTACAAGCAAAGAAGGACAAGACTTGTTTCAAAGAACAAGTGACGACAGTTCAAGGTGAAGAATAAATATGAAAAATGTAGCGACATCATTAATAAAGAACATTCCAACTATGAATAAGTAACCAAGAAGAAAGGGAAGACCAGTTCAAGAAGAATGATGTCTAGGATGTAGTATCGAGACTTGAAGAGAAGTTCATAGTTCCATCATGGAGTAGATGGAAACATCGTGGGATACAAAGTAAGATTCGAAAAGAAGGCATAACTACATTTGCAGCTAGTAAGAATTAAAACACATACATGATGAACTTGATGAAGATATTAACCTTTACTACAAGGTTGAAGATGAAATTCTATATCCTATATGGATAGTACTTGTCACTCCGGTACATAATGTTTCAGTGCATAGAGTACGAAAGACAAAGGGAGAATAATGCTCTGCTTCAGAGGGAATGACTGCAGAAGATCCTGAGGTTTGACATGGTACGACATGATGGACAGATTACTGATGACTCTAGGCTTTACTGAGAGTAAAGAAGATTCCAACCTTTGCTTCAAGGTTGAAGGTGGAAGACCAGTGATGCTCCTGTTATGTGTCGATGCACTATTTTCTAGGCATGGAGGTGTGGACAAAGGAAGTATGCAGTAGAGATCCTGAAGAGGTTCAGGATGATGGACTGCATGACCACACCTATGGCATTGAAGCTGAAGCTATTGAGTGTTGCTTCATCAGAGACGGTTGATGCCACGATGTATCGTCAGATGATTTGTTCCTTGATGTACCTGACAAACATGAGACCAGATATTTGCTTTGTTGTGAACACCTTGAGCTAGTTCCTGACAGATCCGAGACATGTTCACTTGATTGCTGTAAAACATATTCTGAGGTACCTGAGGGGTATAGTTGATTATGGGATTAAGTACGATGTGAATCAGAAGATTAACCTAGAGGGTTATGTTGATTCAGATTGGGTAGGCAGTGTCATCGATAGGAAGAGCACTTCAGGTGTTGCTTCAGTATGGGATCAGGTGTGATCTCTTGGTTTAGTAGGAAGCAATCCTATGTGGAACTTAGTACAGCTGAAGCAGAGTATGTTGCAGCTTGTTCAGCTAGTTGTGAGGCAGTATGGCTGCGGAAGCTACTGTCTGATTTATTTGATCTCCATATGGATGCTACTTGTATACATTGTGAAAACCAGAGTTGTGTGAAGTTGTCAGAGAATCCAATGTTCCATGACAAGTCGAAGCATATTGAGATCAAGTATCACTATATCAGGGATATGGTACATAGGGGAGCAGTGAAACTCCAGTATGTTGCGACGGAGGAACACAAAGCTAATGAGACAGGTTTCCCTCGGATGTAATCGGTCCTGGTGAAGCTCACAGGTCATCCTTGGACGTAATCAGCTCTGGTGTGATTCTATGCTAGAAATGGCCAAAGTGAAGTTTGAGTACTTCAAGGAGAAGCTTAGTGTTCTTGAGATTGAGGTTCCCTCTAAGGGGAAAGGATGAGATCCATAGCCATTCTGATGAGCAGGTCAGATGTAAGGGCTGAGCCATTCTGTCATGGTGAGAGGGTTTGGTTCCTTCCATGTCAAATATGAGTGTTGAATGCCATTCTGGGAATGGAGGTACCTGTTCAATTACCAAGAACTCTCAGTTTGAGATTGAAAGAGCCATTCTGATGAGCAGGTCAGATATAAGGGTTGAGCCATTCTGTCATGGCTAAAGGATTAGGTTCCACCCATGTCAGATGTGAGTGCTGGCCATTCTAATGAGTAGGTCAGTTATGAGGGCTACTACCACTCTCCAGGAGAGTGGAGGCACCTGGTCCATTACTAGGTAGCTCAGTCTGGGACCGGGGGCCATTCTGACGAGGGTGTAGGATTTGTTTCCTACCAGGTCAAATGTGAGGGAATGCCTTTCCGATGAGTATGTCAGATGTTAGTGCTAGCCATTCTGATGTAGGATGAGCTCCTACATAGATGTAAGGGCTACCTCCTTTTTGACGAGTAGGTCAGATGTGAGTGTTGGCCATTCTGATGTGACTGTAGGATTAGGTCCTATATGATCAGGTATAAGGGCTACCACCTTTCTGATGAGTAGGTCAGATGTGAGTGCTGGCCATTCTGACAAGTAGGTCAGATGTAAGGGCTACCACCTTTCTAACGAGCAGGTCAGATGTGAGTGCTGGCCATTCTAAAGAGTAGGTCAGAAGTAAGGGCTACCAAATATCTACGAGGAGGTAGGCATACACCCAGCATGAAAAAAGGATAGCTCTGTAGAACTTCCTATGATGAGAAGAATCATGAGATAGCACATATGATGATGACTAGAGGAGATCTAGATCAAGCTATGATCCAGATCCAGTTATGATGACTTTGACAGATCCAGATCGAGTGATGATCCAAATCCAGAAGTGATGATCCAGATCCAGCAGTGATGATCCAGATCCAATGATGATGTCCAGTGATGATGATCTAGATCGAGTGATGATCCAGATCCAATGATGATGTCCAGTGATGATGATCCAGATCGAGTGATGATCCAGATCCAGTGATGATGATCCAGATCCAGTGATGATGATCCAGATCGAGTGATGATCTAGATCCAAAAAAGAAGATGGCATGAAGACAAAGAAGACTTGAAGACGAGGATGAGTTGGAGATACAGATGACGAGAATATTCAAAGAAGAAGACCAGTGATGAAAATTGTGTCGAGAGAATACCTTCCTAGTTAAGACGGAGTGTTCATGTATTTGTAACTTCGAAATTTATTCATCCATATTTCTTATGTATTGTAACCCGATGTTTATTCTGGGATGTATTTGTGATGTACTTGATTCATGTCATACCCCGATGTTTATTCCGGGAAATTTCTATAATGTGAAAGTCATGTCAAGTCATTGTGGGTAACCTTCCTATTGGTCAAGGGTTAAAGTCCCCACAGTTATGGGGCCCTTGGGTTATTAGACTATCCTAGAGAAGTCGACCCTAGGTGAGTCATTATAATTTAAGGCAATAGTCCCCACCATTGTGTTACTCTCCTATTGGTCGGAGGAGGAAAATTCCCCACAAGTGGTGTGGCACTAGGGTTATTAGACACTCCTAGAGATGTCGACTCTAGTAAGTAATTGTTAAGTGAGGGTGACATGTTGGAGTGGGTTCCAAGTGAACGGAAGAATATAAATAGAGAGTGAGTCTCTCTATTTACAACACACACTCACTCATTGGGGCACATCAGTGAGAGAGGAGAATCTCTCTCAGTGAGAGAGAGAGAGACTGCTGCTGTCGGGAGATCATCTTATTGTTTTGTGGTTTTACCTTTTTGGTGTTGATTCTATCTCTGAGGAAGTTGCAGGGTTTTCTCCTTTATGGTTTCCCTGAGGAAAATTCTTTGTGTCTCTTGTCTCTTGTGTTTTATTGTTATACATTTTATTCTCTTAGTTAAAGATCCTAAGATCATAATGCTAGCTTATATGATAAAAATATAACAAAACCATGGGTCTCATGCACTCCACTTCATAGAACATCAGGGGCCGCGAGGCCTGGTGGAGTGAGGCTAGCCCTACTATCCTGCCAAGTGTCAGTAGTATGGCCTTTAGGCCTAGAACCTATATGGAGTTAGTTGGGATCTTACTCCCAACCTTCTCCATGTCTGGATAACAATACACTGCTATGTACTCCTCTATGGTGAGGCCACCTCCGGGCCCGCGAGAACGTAGGTTCACCACTTCCCAACATCGAGACAATCCAGTAATGAAGTATATGTCCTCCACTTCTATAGTGAGGGACATCTCGTCGATCTGGAAAGACTCTGAGTCAGGATCCCATTAGTCTACTAGCATCTACAGCAGTCTTGGTTTGGGCCTTACACCACCAAGACACCAAAACTTGTAGAGCTCGCATGCACGAAGAGCCTGTTGTGCCATTAGATCACCCCATACTGCTTCTTCTACATCCCCATGCTCACGTTCTCTCCATTCTAGAACCATCCTACACATTTAATTCAAGTTTGGGTCATTAGATGTCTTAGAAAAACTTGAACGCAACCGCATACGCGACTGTTTGCTAAACAGCCGTGTATGTACGCAACTTTGGGGAATTTTTCCGCATATATCCAGCCCTATACATGGAAAAATCCTTGATTTCTATGTGGGCCATGGCGCATACTTTAGGATGGCTTAGAAATCAAATTAGACAATGGAAAATTGAAAAATTTGTAAATGAAAGAGCAGTGCATGGGAAATTACATGGAAAAAACGGTGTCGGATTCCGCCGACTGGATCTCCCGGAATTCGCATTTGAAGTTCTGAGCTCAATTGGGTAAAAATTTCAAATGTTATATAATGTTTTGAATTTTTTACTATTTATAGAAATTTTTCAAATTTTTAAAAAATTTTACCCCCTTTTCTATAGTTTTGGACCGTTTCTGACCCTTTTGGACCGTTTTTTACTAATATATGATGTAGGAGACCGTTTTTAGCATCGTTTTGACCATTGTTTTGACCCATTCGTGCCGATTTCAAGTATCATGTTTAAACTAACATATAGGTTAGGTTTAACCTCCGTTTGCATTTTGCATGACCTTATGACCATTTCATTATAACCATAGGTACGAACCCATTCTATCTTGTCACGGAACCTTATTGTTGTTTTAGAAGTGGCATGGTTTGAATGGTAGAGCTTGACCTTACATGGGTGCCCTAGTTAGCTCCTTATTTGCATTTGGTTCCCATGCCGACAGTTTGTCCTTTAGGGTGTGGGAGTCTGTTGTATAGGATTGCCATGAGATTTTGCAAGAGCCTCATACTCCTCTTGATATTTTGCTGGCCTGTTTCCCCCGTACTCCCTTATGTCAAGTTGTAATTTCATTATCATGAGCTTTGATTGCCTTATTGAGCCTTATGTCAGCTTCCCTGACTTTGAGTATCAGCCATATAACCCGAGCTTGTCTCATGTCTAGCTAAGCAAAGCCATTTTATATATCCTTTGTATCTTGATTCCCTATTTTTACCAGGAGGGGACTTTCCCCCGAGTGTCACTATCCTACACATGTGTCCTTACATTGAGCATATGTATGTTCCACTGCTTGGAACTAGTTTGTTTTCCCATTTGACACTCGTCTCCTCATAGTCTGTAACTTTAAAGCAATTTTATTCTTTTTCAAGCTTTGCAAATATTTGACAAAGTCCAAAAAAATTAAAAAACCAAAAAGCCAGACAAGAAAAGATGTTATCTTTGGCAGCAGTTGAGTCATGTCACCTTCGAACAGAGCACTATATATCACATCCATTGGTTGGATTAGTAGTTTGACTTTAGGAGTTGTACTCATTTATCTGATTTTATCTCCACCGACTGGTTAAGCTTCCAGTCACTATGGAGCCTCTGTCGATGCCTCCTGTGTCGTAGAGATGTCCCAGTTTTGTATATCGAGTCTATGCTACCTACATTCAGTCACCATTCTCCTTTATGCTCTTGTTCGAAGGAAGTTCAAACCTGAGTCGACCATTCCTCAGTTATCTTGACTTTGCATGACGGCCATTCCCGGTACAATTACTGGTTCGTGCACCTTATGATCGAGTCCTTCCACATTATACAGCTTTATTGAGTACCTCGTATTGGATTATGGGGGATGCCTTAATGCCCTCCTTCCAGTGGATTTCATCCCATCGACTTCAGATCATTTATTCTAGGATAGGAATCTAGAGTCATTTTTGAGTGCCTTGAGACTTGCAGTCATCAGTGGTAGCTTCTCTCGCCATCGATAGTTTTTGGGAATACATCAATGTCCCCTGATCGATGGATTCTCTGAAGTGTTCAACCTCAACACATTTATTCACACTTGTTAGTTTGCACTCTAGTACCTTGATTCCCATTTTCATTATCGGCGGGTGATCTCGTGTCTGTTAACGGTATACATCAATGACCGATAATCAGACAATGGACTACTATGTTTGACCTCGACACCTCTATTCACATAGTAGGACATGTACTCATAGCGGTTTGTGTAGAAGACCTTCCAGATTGGTGGCATCTCTTATATGCTACCTCCTTGATCGTGCCAGTGTTCATGAGATTTCAGCTCTCGTGACTTGATTCCAGTATATGTTAGACATTTCTAGCCATTATGGAGATCTTGACTGATTATATATCTTAAGTATTCATGTATATCATGATCCTTTGTTAATCTTCATCATGGAGATTCTGATCTATTTATGTTGTACGTGGCGATGACCACACATGTCATATTGTATCATGCCTATTCATGGCCATTGTACTCTTATGTATCCGGGACTACTATATCTATTTGCAATTATGTGTAGAGTTGTATCATTGTATAGTGTTGATTGGATGGTTGGTTCTTCCACTGGGTTCTTCATCACTTCACTTCTGGGATGGACTTACAATGTATTTCGGCCATCATATGACCCCTCTAACCTCACACATTAGGGGGCATCTGTTATAGATGATTTTACCACACATGGTGAATCACACTTTTATGGCCTTCCCTGACCCTCTGCAGACTCCTTAGACCCCATGGACCATTTTTGTACCTTTGATGTTTCCAATATCATCTCTAAAAACATGCAAAAATTTCCATACGTGACTTTTAAACCTTTTCTCGCGTATATATGTGGATTTGAAACCTAAAACTGCATACATTGGGATGTGTGCAAAAGGCCAAATTCTTTTGGAGTTTTCCTTGATGTGGATCTGACTCACTTGTCTCCTAGCCTTCCATATGCCTTGAGATCACTCAGATTCGACCCTTCATTACCCCATTGAAGAGCTATATAAGGAACCCTTTGGATACATTGAAGGCATGAGGAATTGAGAGCAAGAGAACTATAGTCCATTGTTGTTGGAGCTTATACTTGAGTCTACATCCCTTTGTCCCTTGGAGCACTTTTGTGTTCTTCCCAAGCTTTCCTTTGGCTTGTGAGCTTGCTATCGAGAGATGGAGAATTGAAGTGGTGGAGGCCCAAGTGGGGGACTCAGTTTCTTCGATTCGCAGACGTGCTGATAGAGGTTGTCTCTATTTTAATATCTATTTTATATTAATAGAAATATATTTTCCTGTCCAATAATGTGTATTTGAATGAATATTTGAAACATGGATGATTTCAAATGCTTATATGTTATTGATTATATATGGTAGAGTAGGTCTAACACGATTATATATAGCATGGTTGTCTTGTTTATTGAATGTTGAGGAAGCAATTTATCAATTCAAGCTGGAGTTGGAAAGCTCAATGGGGATCTACATCAACCGTTCGGAATAAGGTACGAATCGAGATCCTTTAGTGTTTGATATTTGGTTTCTCTTGCATATAGGAAAGGATTGATTTCTGGAGTTAAGTTGTCTGTTGTGGTACCCCAAGCCATAGGAATTTCTCTCTGTAACACTCTGAACCAAATATATCCTCTATGTCTAAGACTCAAGTAGTGAAGTGTCTCTACCTATGGGCTCTAGCTATCTCTGTCTGGAGTTGGAAACTGAACCGCCACATGTTGAACTTCCACCTGGAAAATAAATATTGTCATTAAACAGTAAGAGTGTAGGCTACAACATCCACAGAAAGTGAACAAACTATAGGCTATTTGAAGAATGAAAGTAGGCATAGGCTATGAATGTGATGATTATTATAGAGTCTGTAATTATCATCACATTCATAACATATGCATGCTTTCCTGTGAAGATTAAAATTTAGTAAAGTCCAGACTCTAAAATAGAGAAGTGGGGACAAAAAAAACTAACCAAGATATGTTGCAAACTCCACAAAAAAAGAGTAGCAGTAGAATCGAGCCCCAGCGGATCGAGCACACCACTATCCAGTGAATTGGGCTCAGTCCAAGAAGTTCACCACTCACTCTCCAAACTCAGGCTCACCATTATCCAAAAATAATTGGGCTCACTACTCACTGTTCTGACTTGGGCTCATCACTGTCTAGGAAGAATCGGGCTCCTCAAATTACGCATGATTCATTTCCCTGTTGTCCTGAGGCAATTCATTCTATTGGAGCGCAGGGCGACATTAGAGGAGCAGAAACAAATCTATGGGTAGGGAGACATCGGAGGGAAGTGGGACAAATGAACACAAAGAGAGTTAGGGTCACAAGTCCCTTCTTTTCAATGTATTGAAAAACAAATTGGGTAAATTCAAAATCAAGTTTAGAATTTTTACCTAAGGAATTTTCCTTCCAAAATGGTTCGTTCCAGTTCAGTGTTTAGGATCAACTAACCTCAACGAACATGAAAAATACTTGAGATACAAGGAATTTCAAACATCAACCTTTAAAAACCATGAACCCTGTAACTTAGTATCATTGTTGATTCAAGATTCAACTTCTACAGAATTTTGAGGATAATTTGACTAATTTGAGCAAAAGATATATGGCCTGTTCAGATTCCAGTAATCCGAATTCATAATCAACAAGCATCTTATACAAAGGCCATGCTAGTCTAGGCCACAAACATACACTGAAACTCATCAAGCCGTACTTAAGAGAAGCAATATTTCAATGACACTTAAACTTGTCTCCATGTTAACCAATAATCCCCACAAGAACAATTTCCATCTTTGAAATGATGGAATCGATTGGCATCCCTAAATACAATTTCTCGTACATAAATATTGGAGATGAATTTGATAGCAGTGTGGAAATCACCACATGCTCTAAGGTTCTTAATGACTCTGATAAGCATCCCAAAGGATGTATTGATGATCCCAAATGCAATTTCAAGCTTTTCACTATGAAAGTAAATATTATGTTCCTTCCACTCCTCCTCCACATCATTTAGCACAAATCTTGTATCAGGTGTATACCCTTCCTCCTTTGTTAGTTTTTCATCATATAAGCTAGCATTATGATATTAGGATCTTTTCACTAAGAGAATAACAAGCACAACAATAAAACATAAGCACATCACAAGAGACAAGAGACAAAGAGTTTTTTCTCAGGGAAACCATAAAGGAGAAAACCCCGCAACTTCCTTAGAGATAGAATCAGCACCAAAGCAGTAAAAGCCCAAAATAGTAAGATGATCTCCCAACAGCAGCAGTCTCTCTCTCTCTCACTGAGAGAGCTTCTCCTCTCACTCATGCGCCCCAATGAGTGAGTGTGTGTGTTGCAAGTGAGATAAATAGAGAGGCTCACTCTCTATTTACATTCTTCCGTTCACTTGAAGTGCACTCCAACATGTCAGCCTCACTTACCGATTACTTACTAGAGCCAACATCTCTAGGAGTGTCTAATAACCCTAGTGCCCCACCACTTGTGGGGACTTTGCCTCCTCCGACCAATAGGAGGGTAACACAATGGTGGGTACTATTTCCCTGACTTACAATGACTCACCTAGGGTCGAATTCACTAGGATAGTCTAATAACCCAAGGGCCCCACAACTGTGGGGACTTTAACCCTTAACCAATAGGAGGGTTACCCACAATGACTTGACATGACTTTCTCATTATAGAAACTTCCCAAAATAAAAATCAGGGTATGACATGACTCAAATACATTACAATACATACCGGAATGAACATCGGGTTACAATAGATAAGAAATACAAGTGAATACATTCTGAAGTTACAATTACATCAACACTCCCTCTTAACTAGGAAGGTATTCACTTGACACAATTTATCAACACAAGTCTTCTTCTCTGTATCATCTGAATCATCATCAACTTCTCGTCATCTTCATATTCAAGTCATTTTCATGTTTAGTCATCTTTCATCTGGATCTAGATCATCACTCAATCTGGATCATCGTCACTAGATCATACTTGATCTGGAACATCATCACTAGATCATACTCGATCTGGAACATCATTGGATCATACTCGATCTGGAACATCGTCACTAGATCATACTCGATCTGGAACATCACTGTATCTGGATCATCACTCAATCTGGATCATCATCACTGCTGGATCATCTTCACTGGATCTGGATCATCACTCGATCTGGATCATCACTGGTGCTATCTCTTGATTCTTCTCATCATCAGAACCTCTACAGAGCCAGTCCTTTTTCATACTGGATGTATCATCTCAGAGCTGGTCCTTTTTCATACCAGATGAGGCAGCTACTCAGAGCTAGTCCTTTTTCATACTAGGTAGGGCATCACAGAGCTGGTCCTTTTTCATACCAGATCAGGCATCACAGAGCTGGTCCTTTTTCATACCAGATGTGGTAGCTACTCAGAGCTAGTCCTTTTTCATACTAGATGATCCTCCACAGAGCCAGCCCTTTTTCATGTTGGATGTGTCATCTACATAGAGCTAGTCCTTTTTCATACTAGATGTGTCTTCACAGAGCCAGCCCTTTTTCATGCTGGATGTGGCATCTACACAGAGCTAGTCCTTTTTCATGCTGGATGTGGCATCTACACAGAGCTAGTCCTTTTTCATACTAGATGTGTCTTCACAGAGCCAACCCTTTTTCATGCTGGATGTGGAATCTACACAGAGATAGTCCTTTTTCATACTAGATGTGTCTTCACAGAGCCAGCCCTTTTTCATGCTGGATGTGGCATCTACACAGAGCTAGTCCTTTTTCATACTAGATGTGTCTTCACAGAGCCAACCCTTTTTCATGCTAGATGTGGCATCTACATAGAGCTAGTCCTTTTTCATACTAGATGTGTCTTCACAAAGCCAGCCCTTTTTCATGCTGGATGTGGCATTCACATATACCTAACAATGGAAGGAACCAATCCTCTCACCATGTCACAACCCTTACATCTGACCATGGAAGGAACCAATCCTTTCACCATGTAGGAATGGCACTGCACTTACATCTAATCATGGAAGGAACCAATCCTCTCACCATGTGAGAATGGCACAGCACGGACACATCACTTCCTCTTGGGAGGAACCTCGATCTGGAGAACACCAAGCTTCTCCCTGAAGTACTCAAACTTCACTCTGGCCATTTCTAGCATAGAATCAGATCAGGGCTGATTACATCCAAGGATAACCCACGAGCTTCGCCAAGACCAATTACATCCGAGGACAACCTCCAGGACCATTTACGTCTGGGCAACCTACGAGCTTCGCCAGGATTTATGCTCAGACAACCTGTCTCACCAGCTATGCTAGAACTCCCTCTTTTGAGAGATCTTGATCTGCATCACAAACTGGAGCTTCATTGCTCCTCTCTGCATCATACCAAAAATGCAAGTCAGATCAATCAAATTAAATAGTAGTTTTCAAAAGAAACATACTACCTCCCAAATCACAAGTGGAAACATCTTTTTCCTCGGTTGTACTCAGCGCCATGCAGGACTCCATCCTGTCAAACCAAGAGATCACACCTGATCTCATACTGAAGTAGCACCTCGAAGTTCTCTTCCTATCAATGGCACTACCTGTCCAATACGAATCCACATAGCCCTCTAGGTTGATCTTCTGATTCGTATCATACTTGAGCCCATACTCAACTGTACCCTTCAGGTACCTCAATGCATGCTTTGCAACCATCAAGTGAACATGTCTCAATGTGTTCATAGCAAGGAAAATATTCGTATCTGTCAGGTACATCAAGGAAAAAATCATCTGACGATACATTGTGGCATCAACTGACTCTAATGAAGCAACACTCAATAGATTCAAGTTCGATGCCATAGGTGTGGCCATAGTCTTGCAGTTCATCGTCCTAAACCTCTTCAGGATTTCTACTGCATACTTCCCTTGTCCAAGGAAGATTCCATCTGTACTCTGCCACACCTCCATGCCTAGAAAGTAATGCATCATCCCCAAGTCCTTCATTTTGAACCCAGCAACAATCTTTATCTTTGTATCAGCAATCAACCCATCCGTACCTGTCACAAATAGATCATCTACATACAGTAGAAGCATCACCGAGTTGCCATCCTCAACCTTGTAGTAAGGGTTGGAATCTGCTTTACTCTTAGTAAAGCCTAAAGTCATCAGTAATTTGTCCATCTTGTTGTACCATGTCGATCCTCAGGATATTCTGTAGTCACTCCCTCTAAAGTGAAGCATCTTACTCCCTCTATCTTTTGTACTCTATGCACTGAAACCTTCTGTACTAGAGTGACAAGTAGTATCCATCTAGGATCATTGGATACCAAGATCCTCTATTTGGAACTTTTTCAAAAGTTCTTCTCGCATCCATCTATGAGCTTGTCATCCTTTATCAACCTTGTAGCAAAGGTTACGATATTCATCAAGCTCATCATGTATGTGTTATCCCATGGGTGTCTTCTAAACTCGTACAAGGCCTTCTTTCATTTGCATACATGATTATGCATGTCATGTGACTTCACTTCCAGTGGCTGCAAATATCTCTTCTTAGTTTATGTCTTCTTTTCATGAGAAGCCTTGTGCTACGAATCTTGCTTTGTATCCCATGATGTTTCCATATACTGCATGATGGAACTACGAACTTCTCTTCAGGTCTCGATACTGCATCCTAGACATCATTCTTCTTGAACTGGTCTTCTTGGTTACTTCTTCATAGTTGGAATATTCTGCATCAATGATGTCACTGCATTCATCATATTATTCTTCATCTTGAACTGTCATCACTTGTTCTTCAGAACAAGTTTCATCCTTCTTTGCTTGCAGGCGATTATGTATGCGATCTCTCCTACAAGTCAAATGCATTTGTATGGTTAGAACATTTCATAAGGAATATTCATACTGGCAAATACTTATGCATAAATATATGATCATGCAACTACTTTAGCCAATACAACATTCATCCATATCTCACAGAAACTTTCTAGATGCCTTCCATCTCTACCAGGACAACATTGAGATTGTGCACTAATCCAATATGTCAGCAAAGAGGTTTCATTATAGATAAGTAGCAATGGAGAGTTGTATAGCACCATGAGCTACGTACCAATCACATTCATATTAGTAGTATACTATTATTAATGCAGACATTCTATTATGCATAATACATTAACTGAATATAAACAAATGCATAACAAAACAATATCATGAAATGACAATTGAATACTTATCTTTATTTGTTTCATGGGTAGACTCCTTCTTGAGTCTTCAAATTCATCATATTCTTCATTCATAATAGCATCATTTCTTATCCAAATGCTAGGGTGGATAAGAAGTTCTTCAAGAGTTGAGATCTTCATATTCCCCATCGATTGAGGGATCTTCTTTGGATGGTGATAGCTTGATCTTTAGTTGCTCCCATCTTCTCTTCTCTTCTTATGAGTCGAGCTTCTTCTTCTCGTAGTCTACTGAAAGTAATCACTTCCTTCTAGCACACATTCCTCACATGAATGAATACCATGTTCCCGGGAGGCCATTCAAGGTGGACATCACCGCTTCTACATTCTTCACTTACCGCTTCAAGTTGTTCTTTGATTTGAGAGACCCTTGTAAAGTATGACTGCATGGTCTCTGCATTTTGGATCTTCACTTCCTTCAACTATTTTCTCAAATTCGTATTCTGATTTATGTTCTTCCCTTGAAATAGCTTGGCCAAGGAATCAAACATCTTCGGTGTCTTTGGGGAGACACTTGTAGTACAATTTGATTCATGACTGAATCAGCAATGATCTTCTTAGCCTTGACCAAGTTCTTCTTGTGAAAGGCTTCTAGCCTCATCTCCCTCTGAAACTGGAACCTCTATACTCATATAGGTGTCCAATCCATTTTCTTCAGAGAGATCATATACTTTCAGGCTTGGAATTTGTCAACTTCACCAAGATTATCATCAAGCTGATGTGATAGATCACTTTGAAATGAGAACCTCAAATGAAAATAGCAAAGGATTAGATTTTACCGATTTGAGGTGTCCGTCTTCGTTCCGGAGCTCGCTGATCTAGGGTTTGTCACAGAAACCCTAATTTTCAAAACTTGGAATATTTTATATCTGATTGGATATATAGATAGATCTCTTCAAATGGAGTTGTCCAATGTACTCCTTTTCTGAAAATAGTGGAGGGAAACTCCGAAAACAGGAAGCCCTAGATTTCCAATTTCTTCTGCAGAAATTCCTGTTACTGTTTCTGTGATATCTCTGAAATTACTAATCCTCTGTGTCTGAAATTTCACAATAAGGTAACCTCACCTATCCCTAATCTAACACCATAGGTTTCATTAGAATTGGATACACCTTTTGGTATTTATGATCTTTGTACCAAGATGACCTGTTACAGGATTGTTCAGAACAGTGAAGTTGTATGGAATGCCACCTGTCACGGGTTGATATTTTGAGTCTGATATTCTGACCATAGAAAGTAAAGTCTGTTCCCTTTCTGTAACATCTTTATGAATTCCATTTGGACCTTTGTAGGCAAATATATTTCAATTCTCCCCAGGTGTCCTATTTAGGTATGAATTCTGGAATAGGATGGAACCCTAACTTGGAGGGATCATATCTCCCAGAATATAGCGAATCTGATACTAAATTTTGGACACAGTGTTGTTAGAGATTTTATATTCGTCCCCTACAATTTTAAGCTCCTGAGCCTTCGCCAATCTTGGAATATAGTGAATGTACCAAAACTTATCATTTCTAGTATTTAGGGTTTTTCTAGCTTGGGGTCAAACTAGGGTTTGACTTTCCTAGAGTTTCACCCAACCAAATTTCTTGATCCGGGTCTCTAAACTTAGGTTTTGATGAGGAGAAAAATCCTATGCTGGTCTCACTCAAAAATTCCTCTTCTATATAAATCCCTAATTTCCACATCGAAAACTGAAAAATGCTCGAAGTTGAATTCTGCTTCGACAGAAAGATGCACCCTTCAATGGAGAGTCATCCTAGCATACTTTTGTTGATGGATTGTGGAGAGAGACCCAAAAAGTAAGAAGCCCTAGCTTCTACAGCTGCACAATGTCTTCTTCTCAGGTTAGCTCTGATACCATGTTAGTTTTTCATCATATAAGCTAGCATTATGATCTTAGGATCTTTTCACTAAGAGAATAACAAGCACAACAATAAAACATAAGCACATCACAAAAGATAAGAGACACAGAGTTTTTCTCAAGGAAACCATAAAGGAGGAAACCTCGCAACTTCCTCAGATATAGAATCAGCACCAAAATAGTAAAATCCCAAAACAGTAAGATGATCTCCCAACAGCAGCAGTCTCTCTCTATCACACTAAGAGAGCTTCTCCTCTCACTCCTGCGCCCCAATGAGTGAGTGTGTGTGTTGAAAGTGAGATAAATAGAGAGGCTCACTCTCTATTTATATTCTTCCATTCACTTGAAGTGCACTCCAACATGTCGGCCTCACTTACCAATTACTTACTAGAGCCGACATCTCTAGGAGTGTCTAATAACCCTACTGCCCCACCACTTGTGGGGACTTTGCCTCCTCCGACCAATAGGAGGGTAACACAATGGTGGGGACTATTTCCCCGACTTACAATGACTCACCTAGGGTCGGCTTCACTAGGATAGTCTAATAACCCAAGGGCCCCACAACTGTGGGGACTTTAACCCTTGACCAATAGGAGGGTTACCCACAATGACTTGACATGAATTTCTCATTATAGAAACTTCCCGAAATAAACATCAGGGTATGACATGACTCAAATACATTACAATACATCCCGGAATGAACATCGGGTTACAATAGATAAGAAATACAAGTGAATACATTCCGAAGTTACAATTACATCAACATCCTTCATCATCCCAGACAATCTGTCTAGCTTTGCATAAATTTCCTATATATGTGGAATTTATTTCTCTTCTGATGCAAATGCATATACCTATTTATTAACCTCAATCTAGCTGCAGCCAGGCTTCTTTTTTACTTCCCTATTTTTCATCATTTTTCTCACTTTCTCAATGTCATCCCACACAGTAGGGTCAAATTTCATTGGCATTTTGTTGATCAAATCTTCAGCCATATACAAGTTCCCAGCTCAACCAAGGAGATCTACCATACAGCAATAGTTTTCCCTAAGAGGTGTGATATGATAAAGTCCACTCATATTATCAAAGTAGTTCCAACCATCATCCACTAGGCCAGCATGGCCACAGACAGACAAGACACCAACATAGATCACACAGTATGGGACTGTTCTGGAGAGCCACATTTGTTCAGAGATATTTAAGGCCTCTTTCCCATGGCCATGAATGGAATGTCCCATAATAATTGCAGCCCATGAGACCACATCTCATCTATGTATCTTGTCAAACACTTTGTATGTATCCTCTATGGTTCCACACTTGGCATACAAGGCAATCAAATAATTCCACACGAATGTTTTTGGATGGAATCCATTACGTCTGCATGGATCACTCTACCATGTTCCATAGCTGCCAAGTTGGCACAAGTTGGGAGAACACTGGAAAACATGTCTAGGTGTGGATTCACACCACAGACTCTCATTTGACTGAAGTGCTCCAAGGCTTTGTCAAACCGCCCATTTTGCGCATAGCCAGAAATCATGGCATTCCAGGAAATCGCACCTCGTTCAGGCATTCTATGAAACAACTTCATAGCCTCATCCGCCATCCCATTCTGTGCAAATCCTATAATCATGGTATTCTAGAAAACCACATCTCGTTCTGGAATTTTGTCAAACAGCTCAACAACCTCATCAACATATCCATTCTACACATACGCTGCAATCATAGAAGTCCAAGAAACCACATCTCGTTCAGTCATTTCTACAAAAAGATTCATGGCATCATCAACATGACCTATTTGTGCATACCCTACAATCATGGCATTCCATGAGGCCACATTTCTCTCAGGAATTTTCTGAAAAATCCTCAACACCTCATCAACCTACCCTTTTTGTGCATACCCTGCAATAATAGCAGTCCATGACACAGCATTTCGTTCGGGCATTTTGTCAAACACTTAGCGCACATCATCTATACTTCCACATTTAACATACATATCTATCAAACCACTACTCACAAAAACATTATGTTGAAATCCATTCCTGTTAATCTCTTCATGCACTGCGTTTCCATGTTGCAGAATACCCAAGCGTGCACAAGCCCATATAACGCTAGAAAGCGTGAAATTATTTGGTTGACTGCTTTTTCTTTGCATTTGATAAAACAAATTCAAGGCCTCCTTAGCAAGCCCATTCTTGGCATAATATTGAATCATAACAGTCCATGAAACCACATTTCATTCAGGCATTTTGTCAAACACTTGGCGCGCATCCTCCAAAATCCCACACTTTGTATATGTCTTGATGAGTGTGTTTGGTATGAATATGTTTTTTGGATTCATTCTCTCATGTGGGTGTGTAGTAATTTGGTTTCTGATAGAGCCCTCTTATCAGCACAAGCTTGCAGAATAGAAACACAGTCAGAGGATTTCAAAGGGAAATTTCCAGTCAATACATTGACCACCTCTTTCAACCGACCCTGCTTGCACAACCTTCTCAGGGTGCTGTTATCACAGGCTGCCTCTGTTTGTTCATCAAATTTTAGAGCATTTGAATCGCTATGAAGGTGAAGCACAATCCTAATAAATAATGATCCCTCCTCCTGCATCTTTTTGAAGGGATTTTACATTGCAATTGTTGTTAACATTGTTGAATTTGGTGGAAATCTCGGGGAATAAATCCGTTTGGAATCATACAATGATAGCGAGATTTTAAAGTCTCATACCAGTGTAAATTAATCCTTCATAAAAAATATAAAAAACCACATACTCACGGTCCACGACCTCATTTGTATTTTGGTTGGCTGGCAGAACAATGAACGGGAACTAGGCATTCAAAATTGAACCCTTCATAGCCCTTCCAAAGAGTTCTAGCCCTTCCCAAAAGTAAGTGTAAAGTTAAAATTGCCCTTCAAAAAAAATTTAAAATCTGAAATTTACCCTTCCAATTAAGAAATTGACATTTCAAAAGAAGGGCAACATTTGAAACTATCCATCCATATAATTTTCTCAAGATGTTGAAATTTCTATGCTATAAAGTTCAACTCATCATTCAAAACATTGGAAATATGATAAACTATAATAACTTACTCACTCATGTCATGCACTCACTGCTTAGCTATGCAAGATGGCCATTTATCATTGATGACTATGAGGCATTAGCCATCACAATATGACTGTGACTCCCGAGTCACTTGGGGATGCAATCTAAACTCTGAAATTTTGTCAACAACTACGACTATAACAAAAAAGAACAACTACTAGTCTACTACTAGGCACGAAAGGAGATCAAAAATGTATGCATACTACCTATGTGAACCTCGCTACCAATGTCCACTCTTTTTTCGTCAAAATGAAATTTAAAAGGCCAGTTTGATAACTTCTCCCCTACAAGACTTCATGTCTTGCATGAATATCATGGACTCGCGACAACTATAAAGGACACTTGATGTCATGCAAATACAAATAATGGAATGTAGCTAGGATCACAAACTGTGCAGAAGTCAATTTATGCATTGCTATAGAGAGGTTTCATTGGGCACATGATATGGAGAAACAATTGTTATTAATAAAATTAAGAAAACAGTTATTGGCTCAAGAATAGCCTTCAATTTGATGGGTGGCATGATAGTGATGTAATCTCCCTCCTTCCTTCCAAACATTTGTGGTTTCTCACAACATGTGTCCTCGGCGCTACCAAAATACATATGAAAATTACTTGTCTTTACAACCTCTTCTCTTTAAATCCTCCTCTCATGGTCATAACTAATATTATTATGCATGCACAAATTGGGTCAAGGCACAAATACAACCATAAAATATTAAATGTGTCTAGACGCAAAGAGTAAGAGACAACTATAAGTAAGTCTTATATTAAATTTACCATACAAGTCTTTGATTAACACTATCAACTGAGATTTGACACGTTGGATTCTTGTGATCTTCTTATCACTCCTTACCAATGTGATTGCAAGGCATTCTTTGAAGTTGAAGTCCATAATTTTAGGTCTTCTTCCTCATTATCATGCCTTTTGGTAAGACAATAAAGAGGGTAGTGGCCTGCATTAGCATGGAAAATGGTTTTGACATAGAGTTTATACACATTAATTGTTTTCTTTAAATAGCTTAAATTCCTACCCATGACTGTCCATTCACTGAATCGTGGACCAGTACAAACCACAACAAATTTTAGAGCCACAAGCCCTTAACTACTCACACCTAGAACTTTCTCAAATCTAGCCATTAATAAACTTCTTTTGGTATTTTGGTTCAATTTAAAAGGAAAAGTGTTGAGACTCAAACATGCAGTGAGTTGCAATGATTCAATTGACTTAGGCCCCTCCATCACATACATGTATGATTTCACAACAAGTGTTGAACAAAAATATTTGATGCCCAAAGCCTAGTTATGCTAGCTTTGCTAACTTACTTGGTATGTAGGAATTTTTTTTAATGTTTTGTGAGTTGTGTATTATTTTTTCTTAGGTTCCCAATCCTTATCACTCTTACATCTCTCAAGCTTGGATTGCACGTGGATGCCCCAATATGGTTATGGCATAGTCTAAGTAGTTTTTTTATATAATGAAGTGTGCTCCAACTTGAAAAAATACAACTTAATGTGTTCAAAATAAGTTTCATTGAAAATATATCGTTTTTTTCATGTAGATATTAAGGGGTGCTTAATTGTTTAAAATTGTAAAAATTTGAAAGAACAATATTTGTTTTTTACATTTTTTTGGTGAAAGGTTTAATTAATTTATACTTGTCAATTGAAGTACAATTATTTGTATTCCCCTTCATCTCTGAAGAGGCCCTTCCAATTGAAATTAAGACTCACCCTTCAAATTTGATCACTGACCATGAGTTTACTACTCGGAGAACTCTGAAACAACTTATTTCATCCATTTTTGTTATATTACTTTAGTAAAGTAATTTTTTTTTAATGATACAAGAACAAAATATTCCTTTGTAATAAGACAAAATATTTCGATGTAATAAGTTTTTCTTAAAAACTTACTTTGCATGTTTTTAATTTCTTTCACTAAAATAAAAACAAAGTTACAAAATTAATAATCAGTGTTTAAGACACACATATCTACACCATGTGTAAATTTCTTTAGATTTAGAGAATTATAGCATATGTTTTGTTATAAATGTAAAATAGAACATGAGATTGTATGAGTGATTAATATGACGAGATTGATGGGTTTGGTCAATATAGTAGACTTGTTGAAAATGCAAAGAACTATAGCATATGTTTGTTTATGAATGTAAAATGAAGCATGATATTGTATGAGCGATTGATATGGAGAAATTGATGGGTTTGATCAATATAATGAACTTATTGTTTTCCATGATTTATTTTATTCTTTTATATATATATATATATATATATATATATGAGTAATGGTATATTTTGTAATATATATACTTGATATTGTTTGGGAGTTTCAAAAAGTTTCACTTATAGACCATAAATTACTGTTATAATAGATTGGGTATTTATTGTTAGCTCTCGAGAACTCCATCTCGAAAACTATACCAACTTTGAAGATACCAAACATGAAAAAATTAAATGCGACTATGCTTGTGAGGGGGATACAATACCTCACCTTCCTAAGGCACTATCCAGACAAACATATCTTCTTATGAATTAACAACCCCTTTTCCTAGTTCATCAACCATAGAGTTGTTTTCTATGAAACACATGCATAGGAAAGTTTTGTGAAAGGGGTCATAAGTTCAATTATTTAATGAATTGCAACCTTTGGGAAGACAATTTCATTTTGGAAGCCCCCATTTATCCATTACACGAATTTTTAGAGTCCCAAAATTGCAATTTTCCATTGTTGGGGTGACAATAAAAAATTACTAACATAAATGACTAATTCATCTTCTTCTAGCTAGTCATTTTTTTATGTCGTGACTAAATTAGTTGTTTATGTTAGTCATTTTTAACTCTGTCACTTATTATCTAGTCATATTTTTTAGCTGGTGACTAAATTAGTCGTTAATTTTAGTCATTTATAGTTGGGTCAATCAAAATTGCTCATATTTAGTAGTAAATCACTTGAAAACCCTATGGTGACTAGAATTTTTAGTCACCTAGTATCTAATTCCTCATTTTGTACTAGTGTCATAATAATGAGTATAGCTCCTAAATTCATACTAATAACCCAACCAATGGATTGAATATAAGTTCTCTTGTTCAAAGGCGACATCACTCGATAGCTGCCAATTAAAGTAATATCATTTCCCATCCGGATTTTTATGCTTTTTTAAGTTTTTTTACTTTTTCAGATTAGAAAGCTTGAAAAAGAATAAAATTGCTTATAGTACATATCTAGGAGGAGACGAGTGTCGTGGGAAAGATAACTAGTTCCAAGTAGTGGAACATACCTATGCTCAATGCAAGGAATCATGTGTAGGATAAGGACACTCAGGGGGATGTCTCCTCCTGGTTATGGATGATCAAGATGCAAAAGATATATAAAAGGCTCTTCTTGGCTAGGATTGAGACAAGCTCAGGATATATGGCTTATATATATGAAGCGGGGATCCGGCATAAAGCTCAATAAGGAAAGAAAATGCATGAAATGCAATTACAACTTGATATAAATGGGAGTCACTGTGGGAGATGGCCAGCAAGAATTTCAAGAGAGAATGTGAGGTTCTTGCTCAAAGACATGGCATGACTATAAGGGACTCCCAGACCTAGGGGAAGAATCTCATCATGAGTACCAAGTGACAAAGATGAATCTAACTAGGGAACCCATGAATAGGAAGGTTCTACCACTTACGTAATGTCACTTATAGTAGCAATGCGATGGTTGTGTAACATTACGAAGTGGTTTCGTACCTATAGTTCAGGCGACATGGTCATAAGGCGATGCATAATGCAAGCGAAAATGTGATCCTATCCTATATGCCAATTCAAAATTATACCTATAATAGACACGAACAGGACAAGACCTCGACAAAAGTATACTCGAATCAAGTCCCTGCACCAAAATATTAGGCCAAAATAGTTCAAAAAATTTGATAAGGGTCAAAACTATAGGCCAGTGGGTAAAAATTTCAAAAGGAATTTTATAAATAGTAAAAAATTCATTTTTCACCATACCATTTTGAATTTTCACCACACAGTGCATTGGACCCATTTTGAACCACAAACTTCAAACATCGATTCCAGTAGCTAGGAGCAACGAAATCAGGAACGGTCAGAGCCAAGTAAATCCCCATCCCACAGTCAATATTTTCAATGTTTTTATTTCAATTTTTAATGGTGGATTTTTAAGTTTGCAGCACCCCTACTTGGGTATCCCGGCCCACGCTAGTCACAGATCATTGGGATGCGTATAGGGCTGGGTATACACAGAAAAAACAGCAATTCCCACGTATACGCGCGACTGTCAACAAAAAAAGTTGCGTATAAGTGCACGTATACCAAAAATTATGGAAAAATCTCATCAAATCTTGTGTTCTCTTGGCTGGATGGTCCTAGAATAACGTGAACATGAACATGAGGACATGGATAGAGAATGTGGTTTATACAAGTTTTGGTGTCTTGGGAACTTGAGGGATCAGCCAAGACTTCTTCAGATGCTCGTAAATTATTGGGACGCAGATACAGAGGCATTTCAGCTTGATGAGATGCCCCTAAGACTTGAGGTAGAGAATGTGTATTTCATCACTAGACTATCCCACTGAGGCGAGGTAGTGAACTTGAGGGATAGAGGGCTAGGAGGTGGACTCGCCATCGAGGAATAATTTTTCATATATTTTCTTCTAGACACTGAGAATGTTGGAATTCAGGTTCATGTAAACTCTATTCAGAGTCTCAGCCTCAAGGTCATCATGCTAGTGCTAGACAGGATAGTGGGGTTATCATCTCTACATCAGGCTTCCAGGACTCTGATGTTCTATGCAGTTGAGTGTATGAGACATACCATATATGAATGCAGTACATCCTTGTTGAGGAACATGAAGCAACAACTGACTGAATGCAAGCTGGGTAATATGATAAACTTTGGGTTCGTCAGCATACTCAGTACTTTTTTCTTCAAGCAGGTACCGGGCCTTAGCCCAAGAGTTCATATTCTTTCTCATCATCTACGGGATCCAGCTCATACTCGTTGGGTGGTTATGATGTGACGATTAGGGGGAGGACGTGTAGCTACACCCTACCCACCTGAATTTTACCACTGGTGGCAGAGGCAAATCGTGGTCATATATGACTACCCCTATGCAAGGATAGACTTCCATGATGATCTAGATATGCCCATACCACAGGATGTCACATAGGGATACATAGGTAAACAATCCTGAATTCATTTTTATTTTTTGAATTAATTGATTTTTTGGGGCGGGGGGATTTTTTGATATAATGAAATCAAAAAACATGTTTTTGGTGGTGCCATGTATTAATAGTGATCATGCACATGCATATGTGAGTACTATATGGCCATATGGATTCTCTCGACATCGTCGAAGGGGACGAGGTGATGATATATAGGGTGAAAATTCAGAGTTTACGCTCTAGAGTATACACATGAACTTCATCTTTTTTACGCACAAGGTGCCTATGGTGCAAGTAGAGGACTTGCCCAAGGCAATGCAAAGGCGAGTGGTAGGAGTACCTCATGCATGGGTTTGATTATTCAGATGGTTGGCCAATTCCATCATTTGTTTTCATGATCAACACTCCAGTCTGCATACATAGAGGCCTAGATATCCATTTTGTATAGACCGTGTAGTGTTTTTTGGTGGCTTAAAGCCCTAATTTTGTATCATGACATTTTTTGTACTATGACACCATTTTTGGAATATATTTTGAAATGAAAAAGGCTTATTAGCGATCGGTTTACTATATTTACATGTGTATTTTAAATGTGAATGTGATGTGCATGCTTCATTGTTGATGTAACAAATTCTAGTCTAAAATGTAATTTGCATAAGAATCGGCAACATGATTGTATATCCTAGGAATGTGAATGTATGTTATGTGTTCAAATTGTCGTTATAACATTCTTACACACAAGAATATTTGTAATAAAGTCAGATCTCTAATACGATGCATGCCAATTAACTGTGATACCACTAACAACGATTCAAGACATACCTCAAGGGATCGAATACCATGTGAGATGGCATCGTGTAGTAGCTCAATCATGACACTATATTCAGAAACATTTTTGGATGATGTCCGGAGACATACACCCCCCGAAGACACAACATGACTCGTAAATGTATAGATGACTCAAGTAGCCGGGGCTGATTTTTGGGTGCAAAGGATGGCACCATTAGCATATCCTACATATATTGAATATTCTATCGACATCTGCCACAAAAAATGGAAGCATGTCAACAAACCGAATCACTACAAGGGGACCAAAATTAAACTATTCAACTATGTAATAATATACAAAGTATCAGCCTCGGCTGAGAATTACGCATAGTGATTTTTAAGATAGATCCCATTTCTAGGCTCCACCAAGGCCGTCCCTTCATAATCCACTAACTTGTAAGTGCCCTTATCTAACACTTGTTTAACCACATAAGGCCCATGCCACATGGCATTGAACTTACTCGCCCCTAATGGTTCACTAGCTTGGTTATATAAAAGAACTAAATCACCTTCACTAAATCTTCGGGGACAGACAAATTTATCATACTGAGCCTTAACACGATGTTTGTTCACTTAAAGAGCCACTAAGGCATCCCAACGCTTCTCATCAAGGTGCTCTAAGTGGACTAGATGTTCTTCTAAGTCAGAAGTCTCTGGTAATATTTCTATGGCTAGCTTCAAAGAAGGAATCTCGCATTCAATCAGCAATATCGACTCCACCCCATCCACTAACTGATATGGAGAAAAAATAGTAGTTGTCTTAACGGCGGTTCGGTAGGCCCACAAAGCAGGGTAAAGCATAATGTGCCAATTAGTCTTTATTTGTGTGACAGTTCTTTGAAGAATGGACTTAAGGGATTTGTTTACGGCTTTGACCTGTCCATTCGCTTAAGGATAATAAGAAGAGGAATACTCATGCTTATACCCCATTTTGGAAGATAACTCATCCATCATCTTATTTTTAAATTGCATGCCATGGTATGTGACAAGATCTCTCCGGACACCAAACCGAGTAATTACCTGATTGAACATGAAGTGAGCGACTGTCTCACCATCATATTTGATAGTAGGCATAACCTCTTCCCATTTCGTGAAGTAATCCACAACCACTATAATGTGATGGTTCCCCCCATCCGAATCTGGGTTGCAATCCATAAAATCAACCCCCAACTTGGTGAAGGGATCGACAGTGATGATAGGGTTCAACGGGGTGGGATGTGAATGAATGGTCCATGTAAACACCTGGCAAGGGTGGTACCGCCTGACTGCATTAACACAATCCTTGAATATTGATGGCCAGTAATAACCCTCTCTCAATATTTTTGGGTTGTAGCAAGCTGAGATAAATGACCACCACATTCCCCACCATGGTAATCATTAATCACAGCCTCATCCTATTCATGAGTCAAACATCGACGCAAAATGGAATCTACCCCATGGTGATACAAAGTGTCCCTGATAATGAGGTAGTTCTTAGCAACATGTCTTAAACGTCAACACATCCCATGAGATGTGACGAGGGACCTTCAAAGTCTATAAATAAATGATAATATTGCCATACCAAGGGTCCATAGTCAAGATGAGGAAGATATGCTCATCAACAAAAGAATCTTCATGAACCTCAACTTCATCCAAACTAGGAAAATCCAACATGAGCTTCGCAAAGACCAACGATTTCTTCGATTTTTCCAAAACAAATTCAAGACCGAACTCTTACAAGATAAAAATCCACTTATTATATTTTCCCCCTATCATTCGTCTATTTAGGACGAACTGAAATGGATTGATATGAGCCACAACCATAGTTTGACGAAGGAGTATATAATGTCTCAACCGTTGAACCGCATGGACAGTAGCTAAGGCTAGTTTCTCTATGTGAGTGTATCAAAGTTCGGAGTCAATAAGGTTTCGGTTAAGATAATAGACAACGTGTTGTTGTAGATCATCGTCCTCTTGAACTAAAACCATTCCAATCGTCTCATGAGACGCGGCCAAGTATAACAATAAATCATGACTATATTTAGCTGGACTAAGCACAGGGGTCAATTCCAAGGCTTTCTTCAATGCATTGAAAGAATCCTAGGCTCACTCATCCTAGATAAAAGGAGTGTCTTTCTTTAAAATGTGCATGAAACCCTTGGTCAAATTGGAAAATTTGACAACAAACATCCGTAAGAAGTTAGCCATCCCTTGTAAAATTTGAAGGTGTCTAATAGTGCACGTGGGAGACAATCGAAGTATTGCCTCAACCTTAATAGGATCAACCCTAATCTCCTCCTTAGAAATTATGAATCCTAATAACCAACCTACTTTAATACAAAAGGTGCATTTTTGAGGATTCCAACGAAATTGATACCGATGGCATCTCTCGAAAACCAAGCACAAATGGTTTGGATGATCCACTCTCAAACGAGAGTGAGCAGCTATATCATCCAAATAGACTTCAATAATTTTCTTAAGGTCATGAAAGGAAAAGGCCATTGCCTACTGAAATTTAGCCTCGGAATTTTTTAGGCCGAAGGGAATTTTTTAGTACGCAAAATTACCCCAAGGACAAATTAAAGTCGCCTTGTGTTGGTCCTCATGCTTGATTGAATCTTATTGTATCTTGAAAAACCATCCATGAACGAAAATACTTTGCTTCCCCGCACACTCATCCAAAATTTGATCAATGAATGGTGTGGGAAAGTTATCTTTAGGACAGGATTTGTTCAGGTCTCTAAAGTCAGTGCATACCTGGATGGTTCCCTGCTTCTTATCAACCAGAATGGGGTTGGATACCCATTTAGTAAAGGGAACCAGATAGATAAATCCATCCTTGAGTAGCTTCTCTATCTCTGCCTTAATGGCAGGAGCCTTATAGGGATTCATCGCGTGTAAGCATTGTCGAACAGGCCTAGCACCAGGGTAAGTTTCAATCTCATGCTCGAAAATACAAGGGTCTATTCCTGGAATCTCATCATACGGCCAAGCAAATACATCACATAATTATTTAAAAATATTAGTGTATGTCTGAATCTCATCGAGAGAATAGTCTGCCCCAATGTAAACGTTCTCAACCTTACCAGGAGTTTGAGAAATGTTGATAGGGATAGTAGGTTACAAATTAGCCATGTTCAATTCGTCATATATACCATGAGTTCCTAGTCTGATCATGGGACTACCAACCTTATCACTAAGGGTCTCCCTAAAGTCATCACCCTCAATTTGTTCAATCTCTGGGAGGAAGTAAGATCGATGGTGCAAATATTCCCAAGGTCATTCCAAACCATTCATGGATTCGAGACTTGCTTCATCATAAGGAAAAACATCATCAAAGTAGTCATGTGAGCATGATGACGCAACTACCCAAGCAGGTAGTGCAAAAGTGTCGTCCTCCTCCGTCCACGAAGAGGAAGGACTATGGTCTATAACGGGATCAAGAGTAGCTTGATAAGCAATCTATGCCACATACAATGACATCTCCATCTTAGTAGGTCTAGGATCTTCATTCGAAGTGCTCGGAGAAGAAAGAGTCCAAGGGTCCTCCAAATACATAGTTTGAAATGGGACCAAACTCGACGACAATGATTCGCTACCAAGAGTGGAACCTATAGTCAGGATCAATGCATAATATTAAAGGATCCCATTAAGGACAAATACATTCCTACACCAACATTCTCAGTTGTCGGCTGAGAATTATCAATAACTGGGATAGTAGATCTTGACAATGCTGATGAATAGGAATTATCAAATTATTGTTGCTCGATTGTGACAATATTATCCTTGAAAGGGAATAAAATCACATGAAATATGGAAGACAAAACTTCTCTCATGTTGTAAATCTAGTTACGGCCTAGTAAAAGGTTGTAATCGATGGGCACATTAACCACCTTGACCTCGATGGACACGGTCTTCCCTCACAACTAGACCTAAAGAGATGGAAGTATACCATGTGGCCTAAAAGAACATCCATTAAAGGTAGTCAACATGGTCCTGTATTTCAAAAATGGGGTTGAAACAAGACCTTTCCAATAGGCTAGAGACATCACAGAGGCCGCAGTTCCTTTATCAATCATTGTGTGTTTGATCGTGTTGTTCATACACTCCACATGGACTATGAAAGACATATGGTAAGGAAAGTGAGGCTGGACCTCATGGGATTCAAATATAATCACTGTGGAAGAATGAGAATCAACCATCCCAAGGGAAATGAATAAATCCTTTCTCTATGAAGGGAAAGTCTGAAGGACTTTGAGAGATGACTTTGCACAAGGAGTCTGACCCAAATTGTAGACAATATAATAGTGTTAGGCATCTCGAGCTTTAGGATTGTGCCTTGAACACTTTATGAATCATTTAATAATGCGAGGTATACCTTCAGGATTTTCAATATGCAAAGGAGCCTCAGGAGATGTAGGCTCTTTCCCCACATTAGGTTGCGACGAACCATAATTTTTATCACACGTCACAACATTTTCAACCGACATCATGTTGATACAACCGTATCCACCTTCTCTGTTCAGTGAGTTTTGATTCCAACTAGAAACACTTATGGATTCCACGTTTCTCGAATTCATATTTTGGTTATGCGGTAAAGGATCCGTTAACACAGTTGGGATATGTGCAATGAATTTCGAGGATTCATCGATATGAGGGAACAAGTAAGTGAGGTGATATCCCCTACAAATATTTCAAGGGAACTTAACCTTACGTTTAGACTTATTATCCCCCAAACATCACCACTGTTCTTATCATCATTATCATTCTCCTTCCTATTCCCACCTCTCCTATTGTTTCTTCCCTTTTTCTTATACATTCTTGCTGCTAGTTAGCCTTCTGGTCCGATGAGTGTACTAAAAGAACATCCGTCGTTTGGGTGGGATTGGACAAAGTCATAGCTTGTCCAGTCATAGACTGATTAATAGAAAAATTACTCATTTGATTTGTAACCTAGTCTACGAATTTAGTACTTGTGGAGCTAACAATGCCATCAGTATGTGACCCAGGTGTAAACTTAGGCTCAAAGTTAGACCACAGAGTGTTAGGTATAATATCATACAAGAGCCTAGACTAAGTGTAAATCAAGTCTAGTTGATGAGATCAGAAGAGAGTATGTTCCTCATTCATAACTCCAGATGTCGAAACATCCTTCAAGATATATGGAAATAACGACTTAAGGAACCGTTCCAATAGAAACTTGGAAGGAATGTTGGCCTTAATCAACCTCTTCTGTCTATGCCAATCTTGAATGTAATCATAAATATGTGTAGCTTTGTCTTGCCTAAATGTTGACAAGAGTTTTGTACCAGCATCATAATGTGTTGGTAATTGAAAGTGGTTCAAGAAGGTCATGGCTAGATCATTAAAGGTTCGATATGTGCCCTCAGGAAACTCTATATACCATTTCATCGCAGGTCACGTGAGGGTGTGTTTAAATATCTGTAAGTGAACTGAATCATGATTCAAATAATTGGAAGATAACCATAGGTGGATAGTGGTAACATGCTCTCTAGGGTCCTTTCCATTCTTACCTTCAACTTTTGGAATTTCAGAAGGAAGCTTAGTGGAAGCAACCGGCCACATCGGATCATGAGAAACAGGATCGTTGTTAAACTTCAATAAGTTGGGAAGATTCAAAGTAGCTAGGAAAGGGATCCTAGGTTGTGCTATTTGGTTCCATGCTCCCTGGCAGGATTGATTCACATAGGGTTGATTGTTGTAAAGATCGTGGCCTTGGCCACTCGAATAGTAACCTCTTCCTACTTGACCCATAAAAGGATACACGGGGATATCATAATTAGGAACACCTTGAGACTGGGGTGCTACATAGCAATAGATATAATATTGATACAAGGGTTGTCCCCAGACATATAAGGAGGTACATAACCTCCCAAAACAGCAGGACCGACAGATGAGGAAACAACATGGCTAGAGGCAGTACTCCATCCCGAAGGACTGCACAGGTTGTAAGGAGGGTATGTCATGAGAAATGCATTCGAAGGAATAGGTGCAAGATACAATGGAACATATGATAGAATATATGGTGTACCTCTAATGTTCACATGTCTAGGGTCACCTCCATGAGAAGGAATCCCAGTATTATTCCTAGATGAAGGGTGTGTGAATCCTCTCACAAAGGGTGTGGTGAAATATGACCACTACCAAACATATCAGCATGGAAAGGGATGGAATTTCCCCCATGCACAACACTAGGAATGACACTAGGATCAATGGCAGATGACAAGAAACTATCGGTTATATCTGGCATGTCAAATATAAAAGGCCCAGTGCTAGAGGCAATATGGTGAGTCTCACCACTCGGCCAATGTGAGGAATACCTCCCATAAGCAGTTGCAAAATATGATTTATGGGGTTGTGAATTGAAGGAAGCACCTCCCCCATGAGGGTTGGTTTCAACCGGAGTCCTAGGTCTTCTGATTTTCACATTCCCCATTCCATAGGATGGAGAAGGAGGGACCTCTGGGGTCTCAAATGTATGACTCGTGAAAATACTAGTGTGTGGATCAAGGTGTGTATGAATATGTCTAGAATGTCTAGTCCTTTTCCGAGGAGGAGTAGTATATCTGCAAGGAGAAATCCCTTCCAGACGGCGAGAACAATGAGGTGCTAGACATCGCTACATGATGACTCCACAAAAGGAAAGAGACTCAATCAATAACGAAACCTAAATCAATCTCACACACAAAGAGCACACTCCTAATAAAATATAAGCCAAGTGTAAGCAAGCCAAGAGGGAGGATAAATGAGCTCCTGAATGTAGCAGGTATGCTTCACCTAGCAGAGAGCTGAAACTCCCATACACTAGAAGCGGAGGTGTGTAACCAATTAAAGCGTCCCTCAACTTCAACGCATAAAGCGACTGTGATGTCTGACCTCTACCTAAACAGGACACTCACAGAATAACCTCTGCAAGTACCCCCTGCAATATCTAGGTAAGGAAACTAAGGTCACCCCAATATAACCAATGCTCAGGCGGACAATCGTGGGTGGGATCTACCATATGGGCAGGTAAACAAGGCCCAAATATCAAAAGCACCAAAGGTACCTCAAAACCCCCCAAATATGAATAATATCCTGGAAGTATATTCGGTGTTGCACAGAGAATGGAAAGGGGTTATCCCACCACAAATGTGTATGCCACCTCATGCTTAATTCCTTTGTAAGAGGAGCCTCCTGATAACACTAATTATACCAAGGATTTCACTCTGTCACCTGGACAGTCACCTTCTTGTTTTGTTTAGTATTCTTGGAGAAATTTACTCACAAAAACCTATTCCAAGACTCAAAAACCTAAGCTTGTCGATGCACCACTACAAATAAAAAGTGTAATTCATTTTAAATTAACCGTTTATTTTGAAGGTTGTGATTACTCAAAGGAAATGGTCGTGTAACCAATGATGTTATGACTTAGCAAATAAAGTAAATATGCACACCTAATAAACAATGTCAAGTGAAAGTTGTCTTTAATGATGAAAACAGGGTATGCCACTACATGAGATACATAATTTTTTCCTTCAAATGTCAATGCAACTTTTCCTTCATGAAATCCTAACTACTATACAACTATGAGAAACCTAATGCAAGCACTAATTCCGTGCAAATCCATCATGTATAAACATGCAAAAACAATTTTTTTTATTTTTGTAATAAATTATATGTAAATGTAGTAAAAGAAAGACTCTATATCTCCGGGACCCTACGGCAAGTATCAGACACAATCCAAGCAAGACACTGAGATAAAAAGTTCTAATGCACTAATATCAAAACAAACAAAAAAGAAAGATGACAAGAACAAATTTTACCTAAAAAGAAAAGAAAAAAGGTCTCTGGTCATAAATAGAGGCACTAGATAGACATCAAAGGCATCCAAGAAGACTCGGGAACAAAAAAAACCCACCCAGTATCTCTCAAACATCAAAGTCACACTCAAAAGAGAGGAATACACGATTGTTCATAGGAAAACTGTGTGTATACACGACTGTTTAAGGAAAACCTGCGTGTATACGCGACTGATACAACTATGACCTGCGTACAACAAGAGGAAGGGGGTAAAATGATAGGCTAAGACTCAAATTACTTCAACAGGACGCCAATGGGATAACATACTTCTGAACCTGACACAGAAACACATAGAAACAAAGATCAATTCAAGCACATTGTGCACCCAAACCCCAAAGAAAAACAAGGAACCTCCCTAGCGGAGTCACCAATTCTATTACGGAGAGAAATTTCCTATGGCTTGGGGTAGACCACAACATATTGAATGACACCATAAATAAATCTACTTCAATATGCACGAGATATAAATGCCACTAACACTAAGGGATACATAACATACCTTATTTTGGATGGTTGTAGTAGATCCGCGTTGAGATTTTCAATCACGCTTGTACCTACAATTCATCCTCAACAACAACGAACAAATCAAGCATGATATATGTTAAGTGTCAGTCCTACTCTAGCATATGTAAATCCAACATGTATAATCAAATACAACTACATCCATGGATAAGAATATCATAGACATACAAATGCAATGGATGAAAAATAGATATGTCTATTAATAATGAACGAAGATAACTATGACAAACTCTGTTGGCGCCTCATCTAAATGGAGAAACCGATTCCTCCACCACTTCAATCCTCCATCTCAATGGAAATATCACAAGATAATGGCAAGATTGGGAAGAGCAGCAATGTGTGCTCAAAATGACAAAGGGATGCAGACTCAAGCATAGATGAATGAGGCAACAATGAACTATAGTTTCCTTGCTCTCAAATATTCCCCTTCTCTAATGCATCTAAGAGGCTCAATATATAGCCCTTCAATAGGCAATGAATGGTCGAGTCAGAGTATTTCCAGGCATATGGAAGGCCAAGAGTCAAGTTATTTGGGAATCATTGAGGAAAACTCTAAATGTTTTTTAATGCATATTTCTCGATGTTTGCGGGCTATAGTGGAGCAAGTTGCATGTACAAGTGGATTTTAAGCTAAAACCCACGTATGGCAATAAACAAGTTTTTTTTCAGGGGATTTCTTGTGTCATCAAAGTATCTTTTGAGCAAAGGGGGTCCAAAGAGTCTGCATAGGGACATGGAAGGTCATAAAAGTGTGATCTACCAAGTGTCGTAAAATCAGCTATAACGGATAGGGTTTACAACAATTTTATCTAATCATCAAATATAAGAAGGGAAACACTAACAAGCTAGCACATATGCTTTCAAATCCACCCAGATACAAGATCACAACTTTGGGAACTCTTAGTGCAACTTATCAAAGAGGTTCACACCTCCAATTTTGCAAATCATTTTGGTGTTGTGAATACAATTTCCAACTTGCATAGGTATGTGTATTGGCCTAGAATGCAAGAAGATGTAGCTCTATTTATTAAATGATGCATAGCACCTTGTTATAGTAGCAATCCTAATGACATAGAGAAAGGTTTATGGCATCATTTACTTGTATCTTGTATACCATGGGAGATCATACATCTCCATAGGTTTCATGGGTGTTTTACCAAGAACAAGGAAGATACATGACTATTTGTTTGTAATAGTTGACAATTTTAACAAAAGATGTATTAGAATCCCTTGTAAATGTTGAATTTTCTTATAGCAATCTAAATACAATCTGTAGATATGATAATTCCTTCCTAATGATTCTAAATAGTAATTTTATCCCACTGTTATCATTTAATAATTACACACTGAAAATTCCAGCTTTAAATGGAGTAGAAACAATATAATCATACAAATATAGCCACGCAAATTAAACACAATAATTTTATCCTAGGAAATACAACCTTGGGAGAAAACACAACTTTTATCAAGAAGAAATCAATCCATTATTACAAGTACATCGCCATTATTATGAAGAAACCCTAGCACACAGAGAGTGCTCCCTTCATGAAGAAACCCTAATAAAATCAAGATAGTGACTTCAAATATTTGATAATAACCTTCAAAAATATGCTCCTTGTACCTTTGCTAGACCTGGTTGACCTTGTCCACTAAAAGAGAGGATATGAGATGACGATAAAAAGAAATGGTTAAGCTATTAATAATTATACACTTCAAGCCACCTTTAATTTAACCTTTAGGTCTGACTTGTACTTTTAGTCTTCAATATTTTTAGGGGATTCTTTAATGCTTTCTGGAACTTCTTCGATGGTTTGATGGCTTTGAATTGTCTTCTTGGGATTTCTTATTTACTAGAAAAGTTTTCAATGAGCCTTTGTTGATGATCATCTCCTCACATTGCATGTCTATTTAATATTGAGCTCTAATGTTGAGTAAACCTAATGAGAATCCCCTCATCACAAGAGGTCTATTGATCCTACATCCTCAACATGTTAGGATTACTAATCATATCTTGGTAAAATGTCTATTAGATTAATTTAGCCTAACTTAGGAACCTTAATTAGTTATTTGGGTCCACTTGGCCTAAATGGGTCTACATGTACTAGTCACTGGAGTGTGGGGAACACTTCTAGAGGTTAACTGCCACTTATTGCTTGTGCATGCATCAGTTTGGGAGCCTCCTAGACCAATCCCTACATTTTAGGAGCCACTGGGAGTCTTGACACCAACCTCCATCAATTAGGTGGAGTTGGAACTAGTTAGTCAAGTAGTTAGCCTCCAGTTACTTTCAGTTAGTTCACAATCAGTTATCTAGTGCTATTTATGCATGGATAATGCATGGCTTCATGTGGATTAGGCACCTTTTCCCACCTACCACACTCAGTTGCATTGAGTTAACTATTTATTACTGATTGATTGAATTGGTTGGACATCTAGGAGCAAATCTGTTGGACTCCGATATTAATTGAGAAACCATGAGTGAGCTAGTCAGTCAGGTACAGTCACATCCAGTTGGTATATTCGAATTCCTCCCTAATGGATTCGAATTCTTCCTATTTGTAAACTATTGTAACACGGGATTAATTATTGTGAATGATACTGTAAATTCCTGAGCAATACTCATTTGTTTCCTGTGTGGCTTGTTTTGTTCAGTTTGTATCTTCATTCTCCATTTACTACAAACATTATTAGAATTATTTGCTTAAAGATCTAAATGGCATTCAAATTCTAATACAATATTATACTCGACTTGTAAACAAGTCAAACATGCCCTATATAAAATAGATATCTTATTCCTGGAGTCGGAAATGTGAGAGCATCTTGAGCCTTTTCACTCTTGTTCCAATCAACCTGACTAACAAGATAAATATTGTGTATAGTTCATTCACCACTAGAGAAATCAACATGGATATGTGAGTGAATGTGTCATTCCCCCTTGGTCAAATAAACATGACCAATTTTGGAGAATGTTTACCCGATGCTACTAACTAGATAAACATCAACACTCCCTCCCAGTGATGGAGACATTATGGATCACTCCAAATGTATCTATGAAGTATGCAAACTTTACCTTAGACAGAAGCTTGGTGAGAATGTCCTTAATTTTCTCATTTTTTGATATGAATTAGAGATTTATAGCTCCCTTCTGGATCATTTATTGGATGAAGTGACATTTGATCTCAACATGCTTCGACCTGTCATGAAATATTGTATTTTTCAGAAGCTTGAAATAACTTTGATTGTCACAATGTATCAAGGTGGTCTCTAGATCCTGATCAAACGGTCCTACAAGAAACTTCTGAAGCCATACTGCTTCGCGAATTGAGACACTAGTTGTAATATACTATGCTTTCATTGTACTGAGTGATACAAAATTCTGCTTCTTAGTAAGTTAGGATATCATAGCTTATCCCAAGCTGAAGTAAAACCCCAGGGTGCTATTTCTATCCACTACGCTCCCTAACCAGTAAAAATCAATATATCCTTGCAAACTCACTTCATCACCTGAGACATATCTCATACCATATCCAACTGTACCACGTTCGTACCTCAATACATGATTTGTTGTAACCCAATGTAGATGACTCTATTTAACGATGAACTAGATTAAGGTACTAACCACAAATAAAATATCTGGCCTAGTGTTAACTAGGTACATCAAGGATCCAATCAATTGCTTGTACATAGTGGGATCCACCAAATCTGAATTTGAAGTGGAATCACTCAGATTCTTTATATTTTTCACCATGGGTGTAGCCATGGACTTGTAGTCCATCATACATAATCTCTTCAAGATATCGATTGTGTACTTCCCTTGTCTAAGGAATATCTCACCTGGCCTCTGCCACACCTTTAATCCCAATAAATAATTACTTAATCCAAGATCCTTCATTTCAAACTCTGAATCCAACTTCATCTTGCACTCGACAATGAGCCTCTCTTCCCTAGTAAGGAAAAAAAAATCAACATACAACATCAAGATCAAATAATCACCATCAGCAACCTTGTTGTAAAGGTTCAGATCTACATCACTCTTTTTCAATCCCAAGCTCACCAGGTATCCATTAATCCTAGAATACCATGCCATGGGTGCATGCTTGAGTCTATACAAATCCTTCTTTAATCTGCAAACGTCAAACTCCTTCCCATGTATTAAAAAGCCCTTAGGTTTCTCTATGTACACTTCTTTCTCAACCACACCATTTAGGAACGTGGTATTTACATCCATCTTATGTAATATCCAATTGATAACTGAATCAAGAGAAATAATAGTTTTGATGGAAGTGTTCCTAGAGATTGGAGAAAAAGTATCCTCATAGCCCACTCCTTTTTTTAGAGAGAATAGTCTTGCCACAAATCTTGCTTTGTACTTATCGATGTTTCCATCTGTTGCATGCTTGATCTTATAGATCCACTTGGAATGGCACCATTGACTTCCCCTTGGTCTCAAAACTATCTCCCACACATCATTCTTCATGATGGACTGATACCCATCCATCATGGCATCCTTCTAAACATGTTTTCTTGTTTCCTCCTCATAATGGAAGGTTTGAAATCAATGATGCGGCTCATCAATTCCATATATCTTGATAACCTCTGGGGTTTTTTGTTCTCCCTAAAAGTATCACTGGTATTTTCATGCCCCTTTGCATCCTGCAAAGTATCATGAAGCCATGCTAGCCTCCTCCTGGTCACTACAACATCTCTAGGTACATATGATTATCTTTGTTGGCTCTATTGACTCCTCCTAATAATCTGAAGGATGAAATATTATGTTCATTCATCATTATAGCTATGATTCTAGGATATATTTGACAAAGGAATCAACATTATAGCTATGATTCTAGGAGATATTTGACAAAGGAATCTTGAAAGGAATAATCTGAAGGATGAAATATTATGTTGATTCCTTTGTCAAATATCTAAGAGAATCTTGATAACATATCATGTGTCTAGAAGCACCATTGTCTACCAACTAGGTATCACTATTGTTTGCAATAGTTCTTGTAAGAGTGGAGACAAGAAATATTATTACTGAATTTTATATGCAATCTCATCAAGTTTATATTCCTTTGTATACAACTTCTCTAGTGGATGCTTATCAACATCAGTTGTTGATGCACCCATATTTCCCTTCCTTTTATCTTGAGGACATTTAAAAACATAGTGACCAAATGTATGACAATTGAAACACTTGATCTTTGAAAGATCATTTTTCTTCTTTCCTTGATCTAGAGTTGATCCTCCACCTGTATTTTTCTTCCCAAAATTTCTTCTTCCTTTTCATTTTCTTGCATAAGCTGCAAGAGCTTTATTTTCTTCATCTTGAGGTCTTTACAAGTTGTTCTTGGACAATAATCTAGCCACCTATTGGACACAATTAGTCCATAACTGATCAAACTTGGGTAACTCGGCTCGTCCACAAATTCTTTGAATAAATGGATCCCATGAAGAAGGAAATCCATTAAGAGTCATTGTAACAAGTTATGAATCACAATGGTGTATCTAATGGCCTTAATTTGATCTCTCAACTAGGAAACTCTCATAAAATAAACAACAATTGAATTTGATTTGGTCATCATAATACAATGGAGTTGATTCCTCAAGGTTAATTTCCTACTAGTGTTCTTACTCTTGACCAATCCCACCAAGGCATCAAACATTTCTTTAGTAGTATTCAACTCAACAATGTGTGGAACCAAATGATATTTTATGGAATCTATCAATATCATCTTAGACTTTGCTTCATTAATTTTGTTCCTATATTTCTACTCAACACTTTCTAGTTCTGAGACATCTTCTTTTACATAATTATGAATCTCATTTTCATCTAAGATGAAGAGTATCCTGCTCTTTCAAGATCTGAAATTTGTAGCACCATCCAATCTGTCTTCTACTACGATACTGGATACTATTTTGAAAAGGGATGAAAGATGACATCTAAAATCTGAGATCTTATATTTGAGATCTGAAGGATGAAAAACTAATCAATGGATCTCTTCCATAATACTTTAATACCATGTTGAATTTTCTTATAGCAGTAGAAATACAACTTTCATATCTCATAATTACTTCCTAATAATTTCAAATAGTAAGTTTATCCCGTATTATCATTGAATAATTACACACTTAAAATTTCAACTTTTGTAGAAATAGCATCTCTGATACTATGAAGAAATAGATCCTTAAGGCTAAGAAAAAGCACAGGATGTAGATACAGTTGCAAAGATAATTCTCACAAGCATGCACAAGGAAAATAGAGACAAGAATAATGAGACTGAATACAAGAGAAGAATAGTAATTGATTATTGATCAAATGAATTGATGATTCATTGATGATAGTAATACATCCTTATAAAGGAAAATTGAGTTGCCAGAAGACAACTCATGCTAGCTCATAAAGCATACTTACTAAAATTTGATAAACACCCATAGTTGACTAAAGCACTTTCCAGATCAATCAAGGACCTCATGAATTGGATGAATCATGAGAGAGTTGTCATCAGTGTTGTAAAAAAATGTTAATCATGGAATATGGAGAGAAAATCATGGAGGACATGTTGGAAACAAAATATAGCAGTTTCCTAGTTGACTAGCGTTACCGTATCCACTGAAAGGAGAGAATAAAGCATAATAAAGACATAATATGCAGGAAGGCACAACTACTATTTATGCAATTCAATATAGTATGAAGAATCTTACCAGAATCAGGATAACTCCACTCATGCACTATATATGACATGTCTTGACTAAGTGGTGCAAGTGGATACCAATTATCTAGGCTAGTAGATAGGAAATTAATCAAAAATTATTAAATATTGTTCTCCTAAGTATGGCGTGGGTTTATAATATTCCAACACCCCCTTTAAGTGTGACTTTATGATGGAGATATCTGAAATTATCAGAAATATAGATGCATATATAGGGCCCAACAACAAGGCTATAGTCACCCTTCACAATTGTTATGTCCATACAAGTGAGGAAAGAGGAAAAAACACATGGGGAAAATAATCCCTCAAGAAAGGACAAGGAAAAAAATTGAACATGTCTTCAAAACATCTTTTTCTTCACTTGAATGAGTTGGATGAACTACTTCTACTAGAATAATTTGATGAAGAAGTTGTGAACTCCATGATCATGCGCTAGAGTGTAGTATCTGCAAGAAAGAAGAGGAGAGACTCCTTGAAGCAAATCATACGATGAAGGAGGATCATTATCTAAATGGTTCTTTCATATAGCATACTCTTATCTACAAACACAATCTGAAAAGGAAAATATATATGTGCATACTCCTTCCCAAAGAGTAGAAAAATTAACACAATCAGTTCCTTGTATAGCTATAAAATGGTGATATGACCCATGTATATTATTTTCAATATGTTGTAGCACCTCCCCAATTTTGAAATGAGGTTGAAATGACTCTGATATATCAGAAATATTATGATATGGAACATAAAATACCAACGTTTTAGTGTCTCCATGCGGATATAGGGCTAGAGTAGGAAAAGGTTGAGCCACTGAGGAAAACTGATGAATGTAAAAATATGAATGATGGAAGGACTTGATATATGAACCATAAGTGTTTATAACACATCAAAACATGTGTAAGATAAGTCCAATGATGACTAATATCATTTATAATCAACCTATGAAAAATAGACAAGACTTGAAACCATTAGATATAAGTAACACTATATAGGAAACCAATGAGGAATCAATTAGTGAACTTGGGGTTTGTATAGTCTTAGGAGTATTCAAAGGTATGGTAATACTCTTATGTGCTCCCTTTCTTCTTGAATTTATTCATTGAACCTTCATCAATAGGCTTCAAACTTTCATCTTCATTATCTGACTTTGACTTATTTTCTTTTGATATTGCATTCTTACTTCCTTGAACTATGAGAGCATGATCCTTGCCCTGGGATATTCTAAGAGCACCCTTCTAGTTCAATTTATGTTGCACCTTTCTTAGTGAATCAAAGAATGTACGCAAAGAAGGCATTTTCCAATTCGAAATAACAATCCTAGTAGCATGAAAAGTAGACACAAAAACTGAGTATTCAAGACCCAATTTTGA
Organism: Pseudotsuga menziesii; assembly: GCA_001517045.1. Taxonomy (NCBI): domain Eukaryota; kingdom Viridiplantae; phylum Streptophyta; class Pinopsida; order Pinales; family Pinaceae; genus Pseudotsuga; species Pseudotsuga menziesii. Next base: position 83,365 of record LPNX010989669.1, on the reverse strand, counting down.
TAGGATGGAAAGAATCAATTGATTTTCCTTCTTCTCAATCTGAAATTTCTTCAAAAATAGAACAAGAGAATTGAATTTGGTGAAGAACCCCTCAATGGATTTGAAACTCCTAGGACTCAGTGAGTACAACTCATTCTCCAACTGATGCACTCTTATCTCATCTTGTACTTTAAAGAGAGACTCAAGTTTGGTCCATACTTGGTTTGGAGTGATTAAACCATATAGATGATAAATAATATCGAGAAAAATAGAGAGAAAATAAATCCATATTCTTCATCCAACCTATTATGCCACTTAGATTTCTCAACAATAGCATTGGGTTAATTCTCTAAATCCAAAGAAACTCTGTATAGTCCCTTACTGCACAATAGAACACCAATTTTGGATTTCCATTCATGATAGATGAAGGGAGTCGGGATCATAGCTGAAGAGGAGTCTATGTTAAGAAGTTAATGTGCTCAAGAAGATACTCTCTGCAACCTGCACAAATAAAAACTACGAGAAAATTTTGTAAGCTCAATTCAAGCTCTTCTTCAAAGAGGGATATGGGACTGGACGTGCTCTGATGTAGAGTATTGATAGCTCCTCGACTCTGTAGAAATTGAGCAACCTTGTGCTCTAATACCATGTATAAATAGCAGCTCTGACACTATGAAGAAATAGAACCTTGATGCTAAGAAGAAGCACGGGATGTATATCTAGTTACAAAGATAATTCTCACAAGCATGCACAAGGAAAATAGAGAGAAGAATAATGATACTGAATACAATGGAAGAACAGTAATTGACTATCGATCAAATGAATTGATGATTCATTAATGATAGTAATACATCCTTTAAAGGAAAATTGAGTTGCTAGAAGACAACTCATGTTAGCTCATAAAGCATACTTACTAAAATATGATAAACCCCCATAGGTGAATAAATCACTTTCCAAATCAGTCAAGGACCTCACGAATTGGCTGAATCATGAGTGATGGAAAAACATGCTAATCATGGAATCAAAAAGAAAACAATGGAGGATGGGTTGGCAACAAAAGATAGCAGATTCATAGTTGACTAGCTTTACCGTATCCACTGAAATGGAAGAATAAATTATAATAAAGACATAATCTGCAGGAAGGCATAGTTACTAATTATGGAATTCAATAAAGTAGGCGGGATATAACCAGAATTAGGATAAATGCACTCATGGGGTATATATGGAAAGTGTTTACCAAGTGGTGCAAGTGGATGCCAACTATCTAGGCTAGTGGATAGGAAATTAATCAAAATTGATTGAATATTCTTATCCTAAGTATGGAGTGGGTTTATAATATTCTAACATGGGCCCATTAAGTGTGAGTCTATGATGGAGATGTCAGAAATAATCAGAAATATAGATGCATATATAGGGCTCAGCGACAAGGCTATGGTCACAATTGTTATGTCCAGAAAAGTGAGGAAAGAGGAAAAACCACATGGGAAAAATCCTCCCTATAGAAAGGACAAGAAAAAAAATTGAACATGACTTCAAAATATATTTTTCTTCACTTGAATGAGTTGGTTGAACTGCTTCTGGTAGAAGAATTTGATGAAGAAGTTGTGAACTCCATGATCATGCGCTAGAGTGTAGTATATGCAAGAAATAAGAGGAGAGACTCCTTGAAGCTCATCATTTGATAAAGGAGGATCATTATATAAATAGTTATTTCTTCTATCATACTCTTATTTGCAAACATGATCTGAAAATAAAAATAGATCTATGCATACTCCTTCCCAAAGAGTAGAAAAATTAACACAGTCAGTTCCTTGTATAGCTGTAAAATGGCGACATGACCCATATATCTTATTTTCAATATGTTGTAGAACCTTCCCAATTATGAAATGAGGTTTAAATGACTGATATATCAGAAATATTATCATATGGAACAGAAAATACCAAAGGTTTAGTGTCTCCAATAGGATATAGGGCTATAATAGGAAAAGGCTAAGCAACTAGGGAAAACTGATGAGTGTAAAAATATGAATGATGGATGGACTTGATATATGAAAATAAGTGTTTAAAACATATACAAACATGTGTAATATAATTCCAATGATTACTAAGGTCATTTATAATCAACCTGTGAAAAATAGACAAGACTTGAAACCATTAGATATAAGTAACACTACATAGGAAACCAATGAGGAATGAACTAGTGAACTTGGGGTTTGTATAGTCTTAGGAGTATTCAAAGGTATGGTATATGGTATGTATGATGTCATAACATGCATATCATCATGCAAATATGCTTCTATATAATTATAATCATTTGAATGGAGAGAGGAAGAGTTGCTTAAAGACAAGTCGGGATCTGGTGAAAAATCAATCATTGGGAGATGAATCTAGGAGATTGGTATATGGATTATTCAAGAAAGAAACTAGGATTTTTTATTTTGTTATATCATAAAGTGAATCTATATCATAGATGTGAGGAAAGTATTTAACTCTAGCACTCAAGGCATAGTTCATATTACCTTGGGATTGCGCACTATGACAGTGTTCTGAGGATTTAGTAGGCTTCTCTAGTTCATTTGGAACTTCAATGTTATGATTCTCAAGTAGTTGAGACACGATGTACATATTCTTCTTGAAAAAAATATTCTCAAGATGAAATTGCTTGTCGTAATAAGAACACTTGGATGTGCTCCCATTCTTCTTGACTTTCTTTATTGAACCTTCATCATTAGGCTTCGAACTTTCGTCTTCATTATCTAACTTTGGATTCTTCTCTTTTGATATTGCATTCTTACTTCCTTGGATTCTTCTCTTTTGATATTGCATTCTTACTTCCTTGAAGTATGAGAGCATGATCCTTGCACTTGGAGATTCTAAGAGAACCCATCTAGATCAATTTATCTTTCTCATTTGTTAGTGAATCAAAGAATGTACTCAAAGAAGGCATTTTCCAATTCGAAATAGCAAGCCTGGTAGCATGAAAAGTAGACACAAAAACTGAGTCTTGAAGTCCCAATGTCATGTCCCCTCAAATTGACCATTAAAAATTGTTTACCATGCTAAGTTCCTAGGGGCTCAAAATTGATATTAATTATTCCTCGTAGGATAAATTTTGCTAATAATTGTTTTAAGGCATCTATTTAATTTTATCTCAGCAATTTTATTTATTATGCACAATAATGATGTGGAATTAAGGCTGCCATGTCAGGAGGGCACAATGGGGAAAGCTAGTCAACTTGCCTTGGTAAAAATAAGAAAGTCCATGACAAAAGAAAACAAGAGAATAAATGGAAGTTGCCTAAAAGCAGTAAAAAGTAGACAGAGGTAAAAGCAGGAAAGTCTTTCAAAGGGGAGGGCGCAATTTTCTCTTATGGATCTCAGAAAAGCTGTAAGAGAAAAGCAGGAAAGTTTTTCAAGGAAAGAAAAAGTTTCCTTATGACCCAGGAAAAGCAGAAAGTTATCATAACTGAAAAGGGACGGCACAGTTTCTAATTGTGAAGGATGATTTGGACTTGGAAACAATTCCACATGCTCCTAATTGCCTAATTGCCTAAATGGGGCACTTTTGTGGCGAGGGTTAGGTCACCCATGGGGTTGACTTGCTTTCACAGGTCGCCATTGGCCTCAACTTACTAATCAGGCCATCTAGAATTCTATAAAAGGTGTTTTGATCCCATTGATTCAATTTGGGTTGATGATTTTATTGCTGAATGCTTATGTGAGCATTACTTCTGAGTGTTGTGCCTCAGACTACTGGGAGATGAGCCCCAACCTTCCATTCCCCTCTCCTTCCATCCTATTTTCTTCCATTGCAGGTGTGGAGCGCTATATTGCAGGAATTGAAGGATTTATAGAGTTATTTGCAGCCTCCATCAAGTTCAGGTCCATATCCAGTGAAGCCCTAGCTTCACTTATGCTCACAGCCCTTGCTGGTCATGATTTGGGCCTCCTTCCCCTTAATTTTGGAAGCATCTTTGTAATGGTTAGTCAATAATGTAATTTCTGTTTTGTAGTGTCATTATATTTTGAACATTGCATTTATCAGGTTGAGATATATCAGACCCTAAAGAATATTATCTCAGTTTCATAAAAAGGTCCCATTTTATCAGTATATGGGGGGGATTGAGTGAATATGAGTGTTGTAATAAATAATTCATGATGGGGAAGTGATTGAAATAAGTATTTATGTTCAAAGAGATCATATTTATCTCTGTTATAAATTTCATGTTTTATAGAATTGGATTTAAGCTGATTTAATAGCTTTTTTAAGACCCTAGCTAGATTTCTAGTTTTTAATAACTAATTTTACTAAAATTGATGCAAAAAAGGCTCTGTAAACTCAAACTGAGCTCTGTCAGTTCCTGTGGGTCAGTAACAGGCATACCTTCCCATATCAATCTCTAGAACCCTTTTTTGGGGGTCATGCCACCCTTTTTCATCCTCCTCTATGTAAGGTTTCTCTTGACCAAAATTGCCAGAAATCCCCAAATTCACCCAAAACACCTTAAACTTTCTAGAACCTCAGAAAACTATCTAAATACCTTTTTTATGTTACATTAATGTTGGAATAAACCTCTTCAAGTTTCCTGAAGCCTCTGGTTGAAACAGACCGAACTACACTCCTTAGTTTCATGGTTTGGCTGCCTAGAAGCGTGGTAGTAGGTTTTCGCGGAGCGGACTCTGAAACCTAAATGGCATTAGATATAAATGTGTTAGGGGAGAGGAAATTCCATGTCTGAAATCTCTTTGTTTTTTTCCCACTGATCACTCTTTTCCTCTGCAAAATTTACCAGAAGAACCCCTTGTTTTACCCAATCCGAGAAGGCTCTATGTGAACCAATTAAAATTTCACAATTGTTTAAGTTAAATTACAGAATTAAAGTGTTCAGGTCTGCACACCAGACTTGGGACATTATAGTGGTATCAGAGCTCTTTCCTTGGATCATCTTGTGGAAAGAAATCTCTCATTGAAGAAATTTGCAGCCATGTCATACAATGGGGATGACTATTATGAGCAGTATGAAGAATAGTACAGAAGATATGAAGAAGAAGAAATCCTTTATGTTGATGGAGGCCTACCAAAAAATGAATATGATGAAAACTATTGGACATCAGAAGGGGAAGATATTAGATCTGATTCTCAGATGGTTAAGAAAAACTTGGCAAATATTATTGAAGCATGTGAGAACATGTCTCACTGCTACGAGGACTATCTAGATTTGGGTAGGAATATTTGTGCAAACCTTTCTTTTAGAGATTATATTTATTTCAAGTATGGATTCTGGACCAAGCATGATTATGAGCATTCTTTCAAGAGTATCAAGCTATCCAGAGAGGAACCAAGTCGTTCCAGCTCTCTGAGAAAAGATGAATAAGATAGAACCAAAGGTGAAGATTCCTCCAAGCCATCGGCATGTTCGAGATTTAAGAATTTGTTTGGTTTTTCTTCAAATAGATATTCTAAATATTGTGACATTAGTACCACTAAAGATGAAGTAGGTTTAAGTTCCTTGAATAAGAATAGAAACAAAGTGGAGACAGAGATCAAAGAGGTGAATTATAAATCAACACAAGGTGGTTGCATAAGAGAAGAGGTTGAAGAGGAATGCAATTCAAGTTTCTTGGTGGGTGATCTTCGTATCACTGCTCAAGGTTCTGGCTCATGTATGGGTGGTGAACATATTTTGGATCAGATCCAAAAGAGGTACACAAATCAAATTTATAGTCACCTTCTAAGCCACATAATGAAGATAAAAACAAGGCCACACCGCTTGGGTGTGAGGCAGAAATTTTGGTGGAAGAGCAGGCCACCATAGTATCCGTACAGGAAGATGGTAATATTAAGAACATGGATAATAAAAGTTCTGATTTTTGTAGCAGCCCTATACACCTGCAACCATATGATCCATGTAAAGATAAAAAGTCTTCACTTTCATTTGAGGACTGCAAAAGGAAGGCCAATTGTGAGGGAGGTAAATTCAGTCATATTTTTCCTGTTGGTAATCACACAATCAGCGCAAAGAAGGGCGATATTGTCAATGATGATAATATGGTGAAGGGATATTTTGGATCAGATCCAAAAAAAGAGGAAATATCATATCTGAATTCATTATTTGAATTTCCCAATGAAGTGGAAGACAAGCCCCCATCAGCTAGGTGTGAACTAGGAAATCTGAAGGAGAAAAATCTAGTGCAAAGGGATGCAAAAATTTATGAATTTTGGACTCTCTTGCAGCATGATGAAGTTGCATCCACATTAGAGGATAGGCTTGAACTCATTGAGAATCCCAATCCCACTATCACCATTGTAGGGATATATGAGGCATCTAGTCTTGCAGGTGGAAAAGCAGAAAGAAACATTCATAAAGAGAAGTACAAGTCAATGCAAGAAAATTACAGGAAAGAAGAAGGGGGTGATTTTCCTCAAGAGCCCCACTCATTTCCTTGGCCTTTGAAAATGGATGAAAATAATATTCAAAATGCTTTACACCTTCTCCAAGACACACATTCTTCAGTGGCACACCAACGTTGGATAGCTGCTTCATTGGAAGATCAATATTCTCTTGAATCCAAGGAGGAGATGCAGAAGGCATTGTCTACAATACAAGGAGAATTCTTAAAAATTGCTTTCTGATAGAGATGATTTGATTGAGGTTTCTGATGTGTTGCATGGAGCATCCTTGAAGGATGGAGAATAAATTTGTAAGCTCACACAATATTTATTGACCACCCAAGATTCCTTGAAGAGCACTCAATGTGCACTCCAAGAATCCAAGATGGAGATAGAGAAACTTCCTGAGAAGTTGAAAAGGTATTACCTACCCTCCTACACACCATTCAGCCATATTCACAAGGATGATTGCATTCTTGAACATAGGGAGGAATCTCATGAGATGGTGGATCATGAGATGCACTTAGATTTGCAGGTGCTTGTAAAAAGCTACGAGGAATAGAATATTATCCAAGCACTCATTGAGGTTGAGAGGGAGGATGAAGTGTTCTTCTCTACCATAAAGATGGCTAATGACATTACTTATGGATCAGCAAGTAAAATTCCTTATTCATCCATTGATTGGGTGGATAGAGATACCTTTAAAGTGAAGAAGGTGGGAGATAATGTGGGCAGCCACAAGGATTTAATTTGCATCAATTGGATACATTCCATACACATGCACATGAGGTGTATTCTGATTCATTTGTGCTTGAGGACTGTACAAACAAGTTTGATGAGAACCAAGCACTTGGTCTTTTCCAGAAAAAAATTGGAATTGTTTCCTGAAAAGAATCTCTTCCCCATGGGAGATTCATATGAGGATGAAGATGGGGCAGCCATAAGTTGGGTGGATAAGTATTGCAGAGATATGATTTGCAGTTCTACCCATACTTTTATTTCAGCCTCATCAAGAGAGAATGAAATTTGGGAGAAGGAATTTTCCTTGGTGATGCAACAGGAAGAGCTAGAGGCTTTCCTAGGTGTTGGTGATGACTTGTGGAATGCACCATCACCCTCACATCAGCCACATAGAAACATATTGCTGTCACTTGCTGCCATTCAACCACATGTGGATTGGGTGGAAGATCACATGTCACACATGGAGTCTTCTTGCAGAAAAATTTATGCTCATGAGCAGTGGAAGGCAGCTGAGCAATCAAACTGTCAAGAGGAATTGATGAGAAAAACATCTTGCATCAAGTGGTCTTGGTGGAGGAAATACACATAGTTGGATGGATTCTTGTACCCTATGACCAATGGTAGAGATTTGAGCCATTGGAAGTGTTCACATGGAAATTTTGGTTGGAGTGTTAGTACCCTCTCAAATTGGATGATGGGACACTTATTTATTTTTCCTGCTTGCATTTGTGGAGATAATTATGATGCATCATCTTATTGTGAGCAGTTTGGGCATCCTTGTTGCTTGAATGATGCCTATACTCATTGGGGTTGGACATGGGACTCACACCTATGTATTTGCAACAACATAATTGTGAGATTCAATGCTGATGTGCATCAAGCACATAAGAAACTTTATGTTGGGTGGGGAAGTCTGACAGATTTCCAACTTTGCATTGAGAATTTCCAGTTTTCAGCGCAGTGGTATGATTTCCATAGCATGAATATCATTTCCTATGATGATAAATTTGTATGGTGGATTCTAATGTTTGGATACTTACAGTTGAGGAAATGGGATCTAGGAATAAATTCGTCTGATAAGTTGCGTGGGAAGGCATTCTCACTGAAGGGGGTGCAATGCAAGCAAAGGGACCTTGGCATTGCTTGTTTTGGAGAAACTTTACAAGATGGATTGATTTAGAAAGTCAACCTTTTTGCAAAATGGATTCATGCTCCATTTCTCCTACATGATGAACAAATTTGTAGCACTCTGGAGTGCTTCTACTTGAGGACAAGCAGATTTGGGAGGGAAGGACTGTCATGTCCCCTCAAATTGACCATTAAAAAGTGTTGACCATGCGAAGTTCCTAAGGGCTCAAAATTGATATTAATTATTCCTCATAGGATAAATTTTGCTAATAATTGTTTTAAGGCATGTATTTAATTTTATCTCAACAATTTTATTTATTATCCACAATAATGATGTAAAGTCAAACTGAGATATGTCAGTTCCTGTGGGTCAGTAACAGGCCTACCTTCCCATATCAATCTCCAGAAAACTTTTTTTAAGGTCATACCACCCTTTTTCATCCTCCTCTACGCAGGGTTTCTCTTGACCAAAATTGCCAGAAATCCCCAAATTCACCCAAAACACCTTAAACTTTCCAGAACCTCAAAAAACTGTCTAAATACATTTTTATGTTACATTAAGGTTGGAACAAACCTATGCAAGTTTCCCAAAGCCTCTGGTTGAAACAGACCAAATTACTCTCCTTACTTTCACTGTTTGGCTGCCTAAAATTGTGGTAGTAGGTTTCCGCGGAGCGGACTTGTTACCACCTAAGTTGTACTTATTGGTTTTTTATCAAGTGAGCCTGGTGAACAGGACAAAGATTTTTTTTTCGGACTTTAGAAGACCTTCGAAAGTGCTTGTTGTACTATATCACATGTTCATACTCCCTTGGGGGAGTTGTAATAAATGTTCTAGCATGATAGTGTCTGTAAAAGACTCGGTCTCTTAGACTTTATTTGTCAATCCGATCAGCCCATGGTGTTTTTTCCCTGCGTTATTATTGGTTGTTGAATAAATGACTGATAATTTCTGAGTTTTTCATTCAATACCTCCAAAGTTGGGGTGGTCGGCTTGGCATTTAGGCCTATTGAGGTTATTAGAGTCTATGTTTCAATGTATAAACATGCTAGGCATTATGGTTGATTCATATGAACATGTCTAAGTCCCCCTAGGTTTTTTAATTTTTTTTAAATTTTTTTAATTTTTTTAGTGTTTCTTATAAAAATTTAATTTTTCCAAAACTTAGGTTATTTTTTAATAGTTTAATTGGAAAAATTGGTTTTGTAATAAAAGTGGGCTCGGAAGTCAGATTCAGACATGTAGGTGCTCATTTTCAAGCTAAGAGCACCCGGTAAACCTATAGACCCACTATTTCCCAATTTTGAGTGATTTTCCATCACTCGGGTCAGAAAGCCACAAAAAATCAATTATTGATTATTTTAATTAATAAATTGATGAATAATGGAGCAAATCCAAAATCCTAGATCAATGGATTCTCAACCGATTTGATTGAAATCAGTCTCATCAGCACCATATTGACTGTATCTGACAAATCCTTGACTGAAGGAGGTGATCTGGGTGGATCTAGAGTTGAACTTCAGCTTCCTTTATGGGTAATTTCGCCCTCCCTCTCTCCTCCACGCGTGTGGGATCATCTGGATGAGTTTTGGTGGATGCTTCAGTCAACAAGTTGAGGTGTCAGTCAGATCAACTCTTCGATTCACAGTTGCACCCAGTGAGACTCAGATCAGGCTCAGTTAGACACAGAACAGGCCTAGTTTCACTCCACATGCAGCTGCAATTGTCTATCTCCTTGGGATTTGCGCCCCCTCTGGGCTGGGGTTTCAATTTTTTGTATAAATAAAGCATGGTTGCCTCCTTTCCGAGTTAGCTAGAGTTGGATTGAGGAGCCATGGTTGTTGTAATACTGTGTAATACTTTTGCTATTGGAATAAAGTGAAGCTTTGGAGGCAAGATGGTGTCATGTCATTGTATGTGTGGATGAGCATTGCCATGTTTTACTAAGGTAACATGTATCTATGTTCATAATTTGCTGATTGTTTGTGGATTCATTGCTAAGATTGATAATAAGTTTATTATAATCTTGATAGGAAAGGAGTTTGTTAATAAGTTTATTGGCCATTTCTTTCCTTTTTGATGCATGTTTAGAGATCTAGATTTAGCATGTTTTATAAGTTTATATTCATGTTATTCTGAAATCTCTATGTATGTATTAACCGGATCTCACAAGTATTTTGGCAAGTCTTTGGATTCAGTTGCAAGTTCCCAGCTTGGAGAGGATTCTGATCTAGTTTTCTTCTTCACTCTCTCAAAAACCATTCAAAGGCATAGTCCCTCGACATTCCACCGGAAAGCTCCATGGTTGATCTTTAAGGCTTCCAGCAACAAATGCTCTTCTTTTCCTCTTCCTCCTTCAATTTTTTCTAAAATCAGTTCGGTGTGACTTGTTTGCAGCTTTAAAATTGTTTAGATCTATCAATTTCAAAGTTTATTCTACATAGATATTGCTGCCTTAAATCTCATAAAATAGCTCTCATTCCTAAAAGAAAATTTACAAGCATTCTAGATCTAGTTTTAGGGAAAATTGTCCTTTTTCAAGGCTGTGAAAGTATATCTAAAGCTTGTTGAATGCATGGTTGTTTCTTTAGAATCTAAAAATTTATATTCAGCAATTTAAGTGCCTCATATTGGCTGCACCCAAAGCAGGCCAATATCCCAAGGAAAGCTTTCTTTCCTTGGTTCCTTTTCCGCTTCTTTAAAAACTAGTTTTAACTTAGAATTTTTGGGTAAAACGTTTGTTCATCCAAAAGTACTTTCAAAGTACTTTTGGGCATATTTAACTGTGATAAGCTTTATGGTTTTTAGTAGCGGTAACATAAAAGAGGAGGAGGCACTGTCCGGAAAGCATTTTTGGACCATTCGAAACCCCCCGGGGGGTCTCCGTCTTCCCAAAATTTCAAATTTTTGCAATTTGTAAACCTTTGGTCTCATTCCATATAAAGATGAAGTGGATTAATTTCAGTTTTCTGATATTGTAGTTGCTGCTAATAAAAAGAAAAATCTCTTCGAATAGGCTCTTTCGAGCCTATTCACCATCCCCCCTGGGGGGATCCGCGTTCGTTTCACCTTTTTGCATTTTTCCCTTTTTCTGTTCTAGTTTAGTATTGACATGCAGGATTGTATACTTTGATCATATTTTTCATTATTCCATATTTTCAATTCAAAATTAGTCATACTACTTACCCCACGACTTACCAATTGACCCGCAAGGGGAAAGAGATGCGTGATAGGACTAATTAGAAAATTGGTGTACTGTATCTCTGATTCCATTTTCATTAACTGTTTTAATAATCATAATAAATTCAACCCCTCCTTGATTCCCTTATTGAGGTCCACTTGGACCGAAAGAGGTTCCTGTAGGGTTTTCTTTTTAATAAGAACACCTCTTTTAAAATTTACTAAGAATAACAAAGACTCTGGTGTGTATGCTCTGTACTTGGGTGTGGTTCGTCCAATCAGTCAAGCTGCATCAAAAGCACTTGAGTGACTAGATTAATTAGTCTTCACCTCCCAAATTGACAAACTATCAGGCGAAAATCCAACCCCTCGAACGAACTGTAAACGGTGGTAAAATACCAAAAGGAGTGGGAACAACTGGAAAGTAACCTCAAGGCGTTGATCTCTATCACACATTGATGGGTGCGTTATGAACAATAGTCTCTGAGACTCCATTCCAACCCACAAACACCTTGCGGGTAGCCGTGAAAGTTCACTTTTGGACATACTCCAAGTACCCCTCGGGTACATCTGGAGTCCCCTTTTAGCCTAATTTAATTCATCCACATTCCACATTAATTTAAAATCTACCAAGAGACATCTGCAAAACATTCATTCAAGCGCATGCAAGCACATTATTTTCTCTGTTGACTCCATTTAAGGCACTGGTGATTTATTTGATCATTTCTCGATTATATATATATTGAGTGTCATTACTGTGCTTATATGATTTAAATCTTGCATCTTGTTATCTTTTGTTTCCACTGGTTAATTTTAAAACTCCTAAACAACTTAATCAATATAACACCATCACACTAAGTAATTAGCCTTAGTAATTTAATAGGTTCTACCCCCCTTGGCTTCGTTAGGAGTTAGCCTAAACGGAGGAGTCAAGAACAAGGTGACAGCCTTGACTCGAGACTTGCCCCCAAGGACACACCGAGTAGCTTGAAGATTTCTTCCACGTAACCCAGGTGTGTGAAAGGAGGCAACACTTTTTGGCGCTGTTACCGGGGATAAATATTTTTATTCCCAAGTACGACTTACCTTAACTTTTTTCTAAACAACTAAAAAGGTAAAAAAAATTATTAATCTTGTCTTTAAAAAAAAACATAAAAATTAAAACTCGATTCATCTGGCGACTCCACTGTTTAACATCCCTCCAAGAATTTCTACCCAAAGAAACCGCCAGTAATTATTCGATCCTCTCCCTGATCCCGAAAGGTTTATTAGAGAAAGATTGAATAGGCAGACTTCTCATAGAAACCTTGAAGATTTAGGAGACCAATCCCTCTCAGATATCCATCACTTATTTGTAGAGAGTCATGTTCACCAATATTAAGAAATGACAAAATTATTCAAACCCCTTGACTTTTCTCATATAGCAGGTGATCCTCATGCCATTCCAAAAGATGCTATCAAGAAGCTCCCCATATTTCAGGGCAATAATGCCATCACTGCCAAGTCTCACCTTCAAAAGTTTGAAAAGTGCCAGGTCAGTTATTGCAATGATGCTTCCCATGACCATGACCATGTCAAAATGAAGCTCTTTGCTTTATCCTTAGAAGATGATGTTGAAGAGTGGTACCTCGACCTAGATGATGATTCATATAAAACTCTTAGTGAATTCCAAGATGGTTTTAGGAAGAAATGGGGAGAAAAGAAGGAGCCAAGACATCTGCTTGCTGCCCTTTATAGCATAAATAAGATGGAGAATGAAACCATGGATGAATTTAACACTAAATTTAGGCGTGTGGTTGCAGACCTTCCTAGAGACATCAAGCCAAAAAATGCCTCTATCATCATATCCTACATTGAAGCCTTCACTGGTGACTTAAGGTACCAGTTGAGAGATAAAGAACTGACCGATCTGAAAACTGCCCAGGAATTGGCTGAGAAAATAGAAGAGAATATGCAATCTTCAGGCAAGTCCAACATTCCAAGTCACACTACAGGAAACAATTCCTGCAACAAAGATACCAAGGGTAAATCCGTTGAATCAGAAGAAAAGGCAACTTCTAAAGATCCCATGGAAAAGGTGACGGACATGATAAAAAACTTGGTTACTAGTCAAAACCAACTAATGGCCAATCATTCTACACAATTGAATCACATGCATAATAGATTGATCACAATGGAAAGGAATAATGGACCTAGGAACTTTCAGCCCAAGCAGAATCAGATGTATCAAAATAATTTTCCTCAGCAAGAGCCTAGGATTCCAAACTAGTTAGACTCAGCTAACATGGTAGAAGAAGTAATTCCATGGTGTAGACCCTGTGAACAATTCCACCAAGAAAGCACTTCTTATGTTGCAAATCAAGTCATGGAACATGGACTTCCCAAGTTCAGTAGTCAGGAAACAACTTCAAGCGAGCATGATCATGTATACATGGAAGGCCAGGCCTACCCTTTGTCACCAGCTAAACAGTACAAGCCTAAGGATGAAACCATTGCAGAATCTTATAGTGAAACTTATGATGAAAACTGTAATTTACATGATGGGACTCCTACGTGTTCTCCATATAATGATGACATTCTAGAAGGTTTACCGCCTTGTGACCTTTTCTCTGAAGAAGATGAGTACAAAAATGAGGACAAGCATAACTTGGAGCATGATACAAGTGACGAAGGCTCCCTTATCTCCGACAAAGATGTTGATGAGGAGTCCTGGACATTCATGGAAAATCCAGTCTATGACATGAATAAAGAGGAAAATAACAAACCAGAAACTTTTGATGGTTTTATTGATTTTTCTATCTATGGCATATCTAAAGGAGAGAGCATGGACCATGTGGCCTTGGGAAACTTTGATATGAAAAAGGAGCATGCATTTTATCCATATGATCAGTCTAAGCCATATATCAGTATAAGTAATGAAGATAAAGAGAACCTGATATCGGAACTTGATATCTACAATGGGGAATCCATCACATCTGACATAGATGGTGGTGATGACTATTGGGATTTTTGTGGACATCTTATTAAGAATCCTATCTATGCTATATCCAGCAAGGGGAGTGTCTATTTAGAAATTTGTGGAAGTCCAATCTACTATACTTCCATAGAGGGAAGCATGGATCTAGAGACCTGGGAAAATCCTAGTATGGAAAAGCATCATTCAAAACTCTTATATGATCATTCAGAGTCATATCATGCACAAAGGTATCAATAATGAAGACATGGAGAAGCAGTTTTGTGAAAAGATAGATGTGATACAGTGAGTAGAATATCAGTCTCAACTATCATCTTCACATATAGAGTTTCCTCATGATTTGGAGCCGCTTAGGGCTTATACATTGAATTATCATCCGGTAAGCCTTGATTATCAATATGATGGTGTAGTCAATCTGCCTCGTCATTCAGATTTGTACATCAACCCTGTCCAGTCATGGATAGAAGTAGCCTGTGCAAGCACTTACCAGTTTGGGAGGAATTTTGATGACATTATTCATGCCTATGATTTCCCATCCATCCCGCCCCTTCTGGATCATCACGCAGGTTTGCATTTTCTGAATAAAGTATCCTTACTTTGGCTGGTAACCAAAGACAAGGAAAAAAAAATCATGTTAATAAAATGCTTAGGTGGTTACATTGGATTTCTAATTACACTTAACCCTTTTATATCATGCTTAGAGTAGGAAAATAAGCTCCTTGAAAAAGAGCATTTACTTTCCGCATTTTTGTTTTGCACTTAGCTATAATAAAACATGTTTTTCATTAGTTAGTTACATTTATTTTGTTTAAATAAATCAGCTTAATGGTTCATTTGGTTTTTATGTAAAGCTTGTGCTACTGAGGTTTTCTTGTCAAGTTGAAATGTTTTTACAGGGTGTATAAACCAGAGATTCTGGTGTTCTCGTGTCCTCTCCTTGCCCTATGACCAGATCAAGCACACGTCCCGTAGTTGGAGCCAGAATGTTACCACCTAAGTTGTACTTAGTGGTTTTTTATCAAGTGAGCCTGGTGAACCGGACAAAGATTTTTTGTTCAGACTTTAGAAGACCTTCGGAAGTGCTTCTGGGAAGTGCTTGTTGTACTATATCACATGTTCATACCCCCTTGGGGGAGTTGTAATAAATGTTCTAGCATGATAGTGTCTATAAAAGACTCGGTCTCTTAGACTTTATTTGTCAATCCGATTAGCCCAGGGTGTTTTTTCCCTTGGTTATTATTGGTTGTTGAATAAACGACTGATAATTTCTGATTTTTTCGCTCAATACCTCCAAAGTTGGGGTGGTTGACTTGGAATTTAGGCATATTGACGTTATTAGAGTCTATGTGTCAATGTATAAACATGCTAGGCATTATGGTTGAGTCATATGAACATGTCTAAGTCCCCCTAGGTTTTTAATTTTTTTCAGTGTTTTTTATTAAAATTTATTTTTTCCAAAACTTAGGCTATTTTTTAATAGTTTAATTGGAAAATTTGGTTTTGTAATAAAAGTGGGCTCGGAATTCAGATTCAGTCATGTAGGTGCTCATTTTCAATCTAAGAGAACCCAGTAAACCTATAGACCCACTATTTCCTAGTTTTGAGTGATTTTCCATCACTCGGGTCAGAAAGCCCCAAAAAATCAATTATTGATTATTTTAATTAATAAATTGATGAATAATGGAGCAAATCCAAAAATCCTAGATCAATGGATTCTCAACCGATTTGATTGAAATCAGTCTCATCAGCACTAGATTGACTGGATCTGACAAATCCTTGACTGAAGGAGGTGATCTAGGTGGATCTAGACTTGAACTTCAACTTCCTTTATGGGGAATTTTTCCCTCCCTCTCTCCTCCACATGTGTGGGCTCATCTAGATGAGTTTTGGTGGATGCTTCAGTCAACAAGTTGAGGTGTCAGTCAGATCAGCTCTCTGATTGACAATTGCACTCAATGAGACTCAAATCAGTCTCAGTTAGACACAGATCAGGCCCAGATTCACTCCACATGCAGCTGTAATTATCTATCTCCTTGCGATTTGCACCCCCTCTGGGCTGGGGTTTCAATTTTCTGTATAAATAAAGCATGGTTGCCTCCTTTCCGAGTTAGCTAGAGTTGGATTGAGGAGCCATTGCTATTGTAATACTGTGTAATATCTTTTGCTATTGGAATAAAGTGAAGCTTTGGAGGCAAGATGGTGTCATGTAATTGTATGTGTGGATGAGCATTGCCATGTTTTACTAAGGTAACATGTATCTATGTTCATAATTTGCTGATTGTTTGTGGATTCATTGCTAAGATTGATAATAAGTTTATTATAATATTGATAGTAAAGGAGTTTGTTAATAATTTTACTGGCCATCTCTTTCCTTTTTTATGCATGTTTAGAGATCTAGATTCAACATGTTTTATAAGTTTATATTCATGTTATTCTGAAATCTCTATGTATGTATTAACCGGATCTCACAAGTATTTTGGCAAGTCTTTGGATTCAATTGCAGGTTCCTAGCTTGGAGAGGATTCTGATCTAGTTTGCTTCTTCACTCTCTCCAAAACCATTCAAAGGCATATTCCCTTGACATTCCACTGGAAAGCTCCATGGTTGATCTTCAAGGCTTCCAGCAACAAATGCTCTTCTTTTCCTCTTCCTCCTTCATTTTTTTCTAAAATCAGTCTGGTTACTTGTTTGCAGCTTTAAAATTGTTTAGATATTTCAATTTCAGAGTTAATTTTACATATATCTTGTTTCCTTAAAGCTCATTAACTAGATCTCATACCTAAAAGAAAATTTACAAGCATTCTAGATCTAGTTTTAGGGAAAATTGTCAGTTTTCAAGGCTGTGAAAGTACATCTAAAGCTTGTTGAATGCATGGTTGTTTCCTTAGAATATAAAAATTTATATTCATAAATTTAAGTGCTTCATATTGTCTGCCCCCAAAGCAGGTATCCCAAGGAAATCTTGCTTTCCTTGGTTCCTTTTCCGCTTCTTTAAAAACTAGTTTTAACTTAGAATTTTTGGGTAAAACGTTTGTTCATCCAAAAGTACTTTCAAAGTAATTTTGGGAATATTTAAATGTGATAATATTTCTATTTTTTAGCATCTATAACAGAAAATAGGAGGAGGCGCTATCCGGAAAGCATTTTTGGACCATTCGAAACCCCCCGGGGGGTCTCCGTCTTCCCAAAATTTCAAATTTTTGCAATTTGTAAACCTTTGGTCTCATTCTATATAAATACCAAGTGAATTAATTTTAGTTTACTGATATTGTATTTGTTTCTAATAAAAATAAAAATCTCTTCGAATAGGCTCTTTCAAGCCTATTCACCATCCCCCCTGGGGGGGATCCGCGTCCGTTTCACTTTTTTGCATTTTTCCCTTTTTTCTGTTCTAGTTTAGTATTGACATGCAGGATTGTATACTTTGATAATATTTTTCATTATTCCATATTTTCAATTCAAAAGTAATCATACTACTTACCCCACGACTTCCCGATTGACCCGCAAGGGGAAAGAGATGCGTGGTAGGACTAATTAGAAAATTGGTGTTGTGTATCTCTGATTCCATTTTCATTAATTGTTTTAATAATCATAATAAAATCAACCCCTCCTTGATTCCTCGATTGAGGTCCACTTGGACCGAAAGAGGTTCCTGGAGGGATTTATTTTTAATAAGAACACCTCTTTTAAAATTTACTAAAAATAACAAAGACTCCAGTGTGTATACTCTGTACTTAGCTGGGGTTCATCCGATCAGTCAATATGCATCAAAAGCACTTGAGTGACTAGATTAATTAGTCTTCACCTCCCAAATTGACAAACCATCAGGCGAAAATCCAATGCCTTGAACGAACTGTAAACGGTGGTAAACTACCCAAAGGAGTGGGAACAACTAGAAAGTGACCTCGAGGCAACGATCTCTGTCACACCCTGATGGGTGCATTATGAACAATAGTCTCCGAGACTCCATTGCAGCCCACAAACACCTTGCAGGTAGCCGTGAAAGTTAACTTTTGGACATACTCCAAGTACCCCTTGGGTATATCTGGAGTCCCCTTTTCGCCTAATTTAATTCATTCACATTCCACATTAATTTAAAATCTACCAAGAGACATTTGCAAAACATTCATTCAAGCACATGCAAGCACATTATTTTCTCTATTGACTCCATTTAAGGCACTGGTGATTTATTTGATCATTTCTTTCGATTATATATATATTGAGTGTCATTACTATGCTTATATGCTTTAAATCTTGCATCTTGTTATCTTTTGTTTTCATTGGTTAATTTCAAAACTCCTAAACAACTTAATCAATATAACACCATCACACTAAGTAATTAGCCTTAGTAATTTAATATGGTCTACCCCTCTTGGCTTCGTTAGGAGTTAGCCTGAACGGAGGAGTCAAGAACAAGGTAATAGCCTTGACTCAATACTTTCCCCCAAGGACACACCGAGTGGCTTGAATATTTTTGCCACGTAACCCAGGTGTGTGAAAGGCGGCAACAGGACTCTGAAACCTAAATGGAACCAGATCTAAATGTGTTCGGGTGAGAGGAAATTCCATGTCTGACATCTCTTTGTTTGCTTCCCACTGATCACTCTTGTCCTCTGCAAAATTTCCCAAAAGAACACCTTATTTTACCCAATCCGAGAAGGCTCTATGTGAACCAATTAAAATTTCAGAATTGTTTAAGTAAAATTACACAATTAAAGTGTTCAAGTCTGCACACCAGACTTGGGACATTACACCCAATTTTGATAGGATGGAAAGAATCAATTGATCTTCCTTATTCTCAATCCCACATTGCTTGAGCAATAGATCAAGTGAATTGAATTTGGTGAATAACCCCTCAATGGATTCGAAAATCCTACGACCCAATGAGAACAACTCATTCTCCAACTGATGCGCTCTTATCTCATCTTGTACTCTAAAGAGAGACTCAAGTTTGGTCCATACTTTGTTTGGAGTGATCAAACCATGTAGATGATAAAGAATATCAAGAGAAATAGAGAGAAAATAAATCCATAGGCTTCATCCAACCTAATACGCCACTTATCTTTCTCAACAATAACATTGGGCTCATTCTCTAAAGCCAAAGAAACTCTGTACAGTCCCTTACTATGCAATAGAACACCAATTTTTTATTTCCATTCATTATAGTTGAAGGGAGTCAGGATCATAGCTGAAGAGGAATCCATGCTAAGAATTTGATGCGCTCGAGAAGATACTCTCTGCAACCTGCACAAATAAAAATTACGAGAAAATTTTGTAAGATCAATTCAAGCTCTTCTTCAAAGAGGGATATGAGATTGGATCTGGTCTAATGTAGAATACCGATAGCTCCTCAACTCTGTAGAACTTGAGAAACCTTGCACTCTTATACCATGTATAAATAGCAGCTATGAGACTGTGAAGAAATAGAGCCTTGATGCTAAGAAGAAGCACATGATATAGATTTAGTTACAAATATAATTCTCACAAGCACACACAAGGAAAATAGAGAGAAGAATATTAAGACTGAATACAATAGAAGAATAGTAATTTAATATTGATCAAATGAATTGATGATTCATTGATGATATTAATATATCCTTATAAAGGAAAATTGAGTTGCTAGAAGACAACTCACGATAGCTCATAAAGCATACTTACTAAAATATGATAAACCCCCATAGGTGACTAAAGCACTTTCCAAATCAGTCAATGACCTCACGAATTGGTTGAATCAAGAGTGATGGAAAAACATGTTAGTCATGGAATTTGGAGAGAGAATCATGGAGGATGGGTTGGCAGAAAAATATAGGAGTTTCCTAGTTGACTAGCTTTACAGTATCCACTGAAAGGCCAGAATAAAGTATAATAAAGGCATAATCTGCAGGAAGGCACAGTTACTAATTATGGCAATCAATAAAGTAGGTAGGATATAACCATAATCAAGATAAATGCACTCCTAGGGTATATTTGGAAAGTGTTTACCAAGTAGTGCAAGTGGATGCCAACTATCTAGGCTAGTGGATAGCAAATTAATAAAAAATGATCAAATATTGTTCTCCTAAGTATGGAGTGGGTTTATAATATTCCAACACCCCCCATTAAGTGTGAGTTTATAATGGATGTATCTTAAATAATCAAAAATATAGATGCATAAATAGGGCCCAAGAACAAGCCTATGGTCACCCTTCATCATTTTTATGTCCAAAAAAGTGAGGAAAGAGGCAAAATCACATGGGGAAAATCCTCCCTCTAGAAAGGACAAGGAAAAAAATTGAACAACATGACTTCAAAAAAAAAAATTCTCAACATGTTTGTATAGTCCTAGGAATATTCAAAGTTATGGTATATGGTATGGATGATGTCATAACATGCATATCATATTGCAAATATGATTCTAAATCGGAATTATAATCATTTGAATGGAGTGAGGAAGAGTTGCTTAAAGACAAGTCGAGATCTAGTGAAAAATCACAATCATTGGGAGATGAATCTAGGAAACCGATAGATGGATTATTCAAGAAATAAACTGATATTTTTTATTTTGTTATATCAGAAAGTGAATATATATCATAGACATGAGGAAAGGATTTAACTCTGGCACTCAAGGCATAGTTCATATTACCTTGGGATTGCGCACTATGATAGTGTTCTGAGGATTTAGCAGGCTTCTCTAGTTCATCTGGAACTTTAATGTTATGCTTCTCAAGTAGCTGAGACACGATGTCCATATTATTCTTGAAAAATTATTCTCAAGATGAAATCGCTTGTTGTAATAAGAACACTTGGATGTGCCCCCATTCTTCTTGACTTTCTTTATTGAACTGTCATCATTAGGCTTCGTACTTTCATCTTCATTATCTAACTTTGGATTCTTCTCTTTTGATCTTGAATTCTTACTTCCTTGAACTATGAGAGCATGATCCTTGCCCTTGGATATTCTAAGAGTACCCATCTAGATCAATTTATCTTTCTCATTTGTCAGTGAATCAAAAAATGTACTCAAAGAAGGCATTTTCCAATTTGAAATAGCAAGCCTAGTAACATGAAAAGTAGACACAAAAACTAAGTATTCAAGACCCAATTTTGATAGTATGGAAAGAATCAATTGATCTTCCTTCTTCTCAATCCCACATTGCTTGAGCAATAGATCAAGTGAATTGAATTTGGTTAATAACACCTCAATGGATTCGAAACTCCTAGGAAATAATGAGAACAACTCATTCTCCAACTGATTGGCTCTTATCTCATCTTTTACTCTAAAGAGAGACTCAACTTTTGTCCATACTTGGTTTGGAGTGATCAAACCATCTGGCTGATAAAGAAGATCAATAGAAATGGAGAGCAAAGCAATCCATAGGATTCATCCAACCTATTATGCCACTTAGCTTTCTCAACAATAGCATTGGGCTCATTCTCTAAAGCCAAAGAAAATATGTATAGTCCCTTACTATGCAATAGAACACCAATTTTGGATTTCCATTCATGATAGTTGAATAAATTAAGGATCATAGTTGAAGAGGAATCCATGCTAATAATTTGATGCACTCAACAAGATACTCTTTATAACCTGCACAAATAAAAACTATGAGAAAATTTTCTAAGCACAATTCAAGCTCTTCTTCATAAAGGGATATGAGACTGGAATGTGCTCTGATGTAGAGTACTGATAACTCCTCGACTCTGTAGAACTTGAGCAACCTTGCGCTATAATACCATGTAGAAATAGCAGCTCTGACACTATGAAAAATAGAGCCTTGATGCTAAGAAGAAGCACATGATATAGATCTAGTTACGAAGACAATTCTCGCAAGCATGCACAAGGAAAATAGAGAGAAGAATAATGAGACTTAATAGAATAGAAAAACTGTAATTGACTATTGATCAAATGAATTGATGATTCGTTGATGATAGTAATACATCCTTACAAAGGAAATTTGAGTTGCTAGAAGACAACTCATGCTATCTCATAAAGCATACTTACTAAAATATGATAAAACCCCATATGTGACTAAAGCACTTTCCAAATCAGTCAAGGACCTCACGAATTGTTTTAATCATGAGTAATGGGAAAACATGCTAATCGTGGAATCTGGAAAGAAAATCATGGAGGATGGGTTGGAAACAAAAGATAGTAGTTTCCTAGTTGACTAGCTTTACCGTATCCACCGAAAGGAAGGAATAAAGTATAATAAAGACATAATATGCAGGAAGGCATAGTTACTAATTATGGAATTCAATAAAGTAGGTAGAATCTAACCAGAATCAGGATAAATGCGCTCCTGGGGTATATATGGAAAGTGCTTACGAAGTGGTGCAAGTGGATGCCAACTATCTAGGCTAGTGGATAGGAAATTAATCAAAATTTATTAAATATTGTTCTCCTAAGTATGGAGTGGGATTATAATATTCCAACACCCCCCATTAAGTGTGAGTTTATGATGGATATATCTGAAATAATTAGAAACATAGATGCATATATAGGGCCTAGAAACAAGGCTATGGTCACCCTTCACAATTGTTATGTCCAAAAAAGTGAGGAAAGAGGCAAAACCACATGCGGAAAATCCTCCCTCTAGAAAGGACAAGGAAAAAAATTTAACAACATGACTTCAAAATAGATTTTTCTCCACTTGAATGATTTGGTTGAACTGTTTATGGTAGAAGAATTTGATGAAGAAGCTGTCAACTCCATGATCATGCGCTAGAGTCTAGTATATGTAAGAAAGAAGAGGAGAGACTCCTTGAAGCTCATAATCTGATGAAGGAGGATCATTATATAAATGGTTCTTTCTGTTATCATACTCGTATCTTCAAATACAATATGAAAAGGAAAATAGATCTATGCATACTCCTTCCCAAACAGTATAAAATTAACACAATCAGTTCCTTGTATAGCTGCAAAATGGTCATATGACCCATGTATCTTATTTTCAATATGTTGTAGAACCTTCTCAATTATGAAATGAGGTTTAAATGACTTTTATATCACAAATATTATCATATGGAACAGAAAACACCAAAGGTTTAGTGTCTCCATGAGGATATAGGACTAGAGTAGGAAAAGGTTGAGCAACTAGGGAAAACTGATGAGTGTAAAAATCTGAATGATGGATGGACTTAATATCTGAACATAAGTGTTTACAACAGATCCAAACATGTGTAATATAAGTCCAATGATGACTAAGGTCATTTATAATCAACCTGTGAAAAATAGACAAGACTCAAAACCATTAGATAAGTAACACTACATAGGAAAACCAATGAGGAATGAACTAGTGAACTTGGGGTTTGTATAGTCTCAGGAGTATTTAAAGGTATGGTAGATGGTATGGATGATGTCATAACATGCATATAATCCTGCAAATATTCTTCTAAATTGGAACTATAATCATTTGAATGGAGTGAGGAAGAGTTTCTTAAAGACAAGTCAGGATCTAGTGAAAAATCTCAATCATTGGGAGATGAATCTAGGAGACTGATAAATGGATTATTCAAGAAAGAAACTGGTATTTTTTATTTTTCTATATAAGAAAGTGAATCTATATCATAGATTGAGGAAAGGATTTAACTCTGGCACTCAAGGCATAGTTCATATTACCTTGGGATTGTGCACTATGACAGTGTTTTGAGGATTTAGCAAGATTCTCTAGTTCATGATCTTGAACTTCAATCTTATGTTTCTCAAGTAGCTGAGACACAATATCCATATTCTTCTTGAAAAAATTATTATCAGGATGAAATCGCTTGTAGTAATAAGAACACTTGGATGGTCTCTCATTCTTCTTGACTTTCTTTATTGAACATTCATCATTAGGCTTCGAACGTTCATCTTCATTATCTAACTTTGGATTCTTCTCTTTTGATCTTGCATTATTAATTCCTTGAACTATGAGAGCATGATCCTTTCCCTTAGATACTCTAAGAGAACCCATATAGATCAATTTATGTTTCTCATTTGTCAATGAATCAAAGAACGTACTCAAAGAAGGCATTTTCCAATTTGAAATAGCAAGCCTAGTAGCATGAAAAGTAGACACAAAAACTAAGCCTTCAAGACCCAATTTTGATAGGATGGAAAGAATCAAGTGATCTTCCTTCTTCTCAATGCCACATTGCTTGATCAATAGATCAAGTGAATTGAATTTGGTGAAGAACCCCTCAATAGATTCGAAACTCCTATGACTCAATGAGAACGACTCATTCTCCAACCAATGTGCTCTTAACTCATCTTGTACTCTAAAGAGAGACTCAAGTTTGGTCCATACTTGGTTTGGAGTGATCAAACCATCTAGATGATAAAGAAGATCAAGAGAAATAGAGAGCAAAGAAATCCATAGGATTCATCCAACCTATTATGCCACTTAGCTTTCTCAACAATAGCATTGGGCTCATTCTCTAAATCCAAAGAAACTTTGTATAGTCCCTTACTGCACAATAGAACACCAATTTTGGATTTCCATTCATGATAGATGAAGGGAGTCAAGATCATAGTTGAAGAGTAGTCCATGTTAAGAAGTTGATGCGCTCAAGAAGATACTCTCTGCAACCTACACAAATAAAAACTACAAGAAAATTTTGCAAGCTCAATTCAAGCTCTTCTTCAAAGAGGGATATGAGCCTCTGGATGTGCTCTGATGTAGAGTACTGATATCTCCTCGACTCTGTAGAACTTGAGCAACCTTGCGCTCTGATACCAAGTAGAAATAGTAGCTCTGACACTATGCAGAAATAGATCCTTGATGCTAAGAAGAAGCACAGGGAGTAGATCTAGTTACACAGATAATTCTCACAATCATGCACAGGGAAAATAGAGAGAAGAATAATGAGACTGAATACAAGAGAAGAATAGTAATTTACTATTGATCAAATGAATTGATTATTCATTGATGATAGTAATACATCCTTATAAAGTAAAATTGAGTTGCTAGAATACAACTTGTGCTATCTCATAAAACATACTTACTAAAATATAATAAACCCCCATAGGTGACTAAAGCACTTTCCAAATCAATCAAGGACCCCACAAATTGGTTGAATCATGAGTGATGGAAAATAATGATAATCATAGAATCTGGAGATAAAATCATGGAGGATGGGTTGGAAACAAAAGATATCAGTTTCCTAGTTGACTAGCTTTGCCTTATCCACTGAAAGGAAAGAATAAAGCAGAATAAAGACAGGATCTGCAGAAAGGTGCAGTTACTAATTCTGGAAGTCAATAAAGTAGGAAGTATATAACCATAATCATGATAGAGGTGATCTTGGGGTATATATGGAAAGTGTTGACCAAGTGGTGCAAGTGGATGCCAACTATCTGGGCTAGTGTATAGGAAATTAATAAAAATGATTAAATATTGTTATCATAAGTATGGATTGGGTTTATAATATTCCAACAACTTTAAATGCAATGGAAATAATAGAATCATAAAAAATATCCATGCACAATAGACACAAGAATTTTATCCTGAAAAACCCAACCTGGGGAGAAATCCCAACAACTTTTCTTAAGAAGAAACCATTATTATGAAGAAAATCTAGCATAGAGAGAGTGAACCCTTCATGAAGAAATCCTGGATCAATAGAACAACTTCAAAGATGTGATAAGAACCTTCAAAAATATGCTCCTTGTACCATCGATGGACCTGGATGAACTTGTGCACTAGAAGAGAGGAGATGAGATGATAAAATGAAATGGTTAAGCTCTTATTTATACACTTCAAGTCACCTTTAATTTCACGTTTAGGGATGACTTGTGTTTTTAGTCTTCAATATTTCATAGGGATTATTTAATTCTTTATGGGCTTCTTTAATGGTTCAATGGCTTTGACTTGTCTTCTTGGCATTTATTTTTTACTGGAAAATTTTTCCATGATCCTTTGTTGATGATCATCTCCTCACATGAACGTCTATTTAATATAGAGCTCTAATGTTGAGTAAACCCAGAGAGAAGCCCCTCATCACAAGGGGTCTCTTGAGCCTACATATTCAGCATTAGACTAGACTTGTAAACAAGTCAAACATGCCCTATATCAAATAGATCACTCCATCCTGGAGCACGAAATGTGAGAGCAGCTTGAGCCTTTTCACTCCTAGTCAAATCAACATGACTAATAAGAGAAAGAATGTTCCTGGGACATTCACCACTAGCCAAATCAGCATGCCCCCATGAGTGAATGTATCATCCTCCCTTGGTCAAATTAGCATGACCAATCTAGTGGAATTTCTGCCTAATGTTGCTAACTGGAGAAACATCAACAGTAAAAAGACCATAAACATGTTTATTTTTAAGGTTTGGGCGTTCTTTGGGGTACCAAGGAGAATCATCTCAAATAAATGTATCGATATCTACCTACTAAGTGTCAACCAACCAAATATACGATAATAATCTCCAATAATTTCAACAACTTGTTCAAAGATCACGGTATCGAGGTCTACAACTTGCGTTGTTTGCAAGCATAGGTAACTAGTTTGGTTATGGTCGTTGAGGCGACTATGGATCAATCAGATCCTCCTAACCTCGATCCCTTAAATGAGGATTTCAATAAATTGGTTGAATTTCAGTTTTTAATCACTGTTATTCCTCCATATCTCACTTTGTGAAGAGGGCTTCCGCTCTTGAGATCGATATCTCTTGTCTTTCACCTAAAAATAAATCCATTGGATTGTCAGAAAGAGGTTTGGTGGGGTTATTTAATGGGTTATGCCCTTCTCCAAAAGCCATGGAAGCTTGGATAAACAAGAACTGGCAGCCCCTTCTTTTTGGCAGGATCTCCAATGTTACTTCTATGGCAAAGGATATTATGTTTTTCAGTTTAAATTCAAGGAAGATAGAGATCTAATATTATGGAATGGGCCTTATTTTATGGGACTGAGAAGTATGTACTTAAATAGATGGAACTTAGCTTTTGAACCTGAGAAAGATATTCCTTTGTTGTCCCAGTTTTGGTTAAACTCCCTCATATTCCTTTACATTATTGGTCTGATGAAGTGTTAGCTGCAATAGATAATTATTTGGGACAATATATTGATAAATCAGAGCCTATATCTCCCATGTTTTCAAGTGCTCAAATTTGTGTCGAAGTTTATTTAGATAAGAATCTTCCTGAGATGATAAATCCAGCCATGGATAACTGGTCTCATGAGGAACAAGTTGATTATGACGAGCTCCCATTCAAGTGCAAGAAGTTCCATGAATATGGGCCTTTTGCAGGAAATTGTACTAAAATAGAAGTTCAAGAACCAGAGAAAGAGGCTCTTAAGGAATGGTAGATAGTTAAAAGAAAGGGGAAAAACATATCACTGAAAATAATGTCAAAGGCCAGACAAATTCTAATTCTAATCGCTTCCGAATAAGAGCAGGAGATGATGTTCAAATAGTTCAAACCGAAATGGAGGAAAAATTGGTCCTGAGATTAATCAAAGAAACCCTCAGCGAATTCTTGAAGAGATCGGTCAGGAAGATTGTATCTTTGTTTTTCCTGACATACCATATGTAGAAATAAATGCACGTTTGCCTCAAGAACAAAATGTATTGTGATAGTTGATGGTGATGAATAACACTCTCAAGAAGGACATCCCTCTCATTCTATCTAGGATGAATCCTCTAAGAATTTGGGTGATGATAGGACTAGTAGTAAAAAATTTGGTCGCAAATATAGTAAATCATGTGAGAAAAGGAAGGCCAATGAGATGTTCATTTAGATAAGCAAACCTCTATTGATAAACTTATTAGAGATGAAACCTCTAATAAGAAAAGGAAGAAATGTGATGTCGGAGGCAAGCCTGACTCTCAAGCAAAAAAAATGAACCTTGTCTCTTGGAATTGTAGAGGATTGGGAGGATGACAAAAATTAGAAACAATAAAGAATATGACATAAAAATACAAATTTTCTATTCTTCTACTCCAGGAGATAAAGATGGAATCCATCGAAGTAAATAAAGTATTTAACAAAATTTGGAAAAATGGAGCTAGTATAGCTAAAGAATCTATGGGAGCAGTGAGTGGTCTTGCTCTATTTTGGGATAAGAGAAAGTTCTCTCTTAATCAACAAACGGAAGAAAGCAATTGGATTATGGCAGGATTAGAGATTGTAGGACACAAGAAGTTCTAAACATTTGCAATGTTTATGGCCCAATTCTATACAATTTAAAGGCATCTTTATGGGAGTCCTTATCTTCTCTGAAGGATAAAAATTGTGGAATTATAGCAAGGAATTTTATTGTAAATATTTCCCACAAAGAAAGGAGAGGGGGTTCCCAAGTACGTGACTCCTTTGAGGAGTATTTAAAACATCTAATCGGGGATCTATATATGATTGATATCAAGCGTAAGAAGGGAATATTTATGTGCACTAATAGGAGAATTGGTTTGGGTCATATAGCTTCTTGTTTGGATAGATTTCTTGTTTAGAGTTACGTGCTACAATCGAGATTATCCTTTCACGTTCAAATTCTCTGTAATGTAGTTTCTGATCATAGACCAATATAAACATGATGAAGTGCATCAATTGATCAAGAACACTCGGAATTTGTGTGTGAAGGGGTCCCCCTCTTATATTTAGAAGTCAAAGCTCCATGCAGTGAAGGTTTCCTTAAAGATATGGGATAAAAACCATTATGAACCCCTGCAATGAGAAATAATTCATTTGCAACGTGAGTTAAGTGAGCATCAGGAGAATATGGAATATATAGGAATCCCTAGTGAGCTGTTGCAAAGAGAGCAACATTTTAACTAGAAATTGGAAGAGGCTTTCCATCATGAAGAAGAAAATTGGTGGTTAAAATCTTGGGCTTTGTGGTTAGATTCTGGAGATAAGACCACTAATTGTTTTCGTCGTCAAGTGAAATTTAAGTTGCGGAACAATACAATTCATGAAATATAAACTAAGGATGGGGATGACGTTTGTAGTAGGGCTTCATATCCAGTAGAAGGATTTTAAAACTTTTAAAACCTTTACACAAAACACGGGGTTGAATATTCTCCATCTAAAGATGATCTTCTTGAGAATATCCCAAATTTGATCACTAATGTTGAAAACAATAGGATAAATGAAGTTATTTCATAGGAGAAATATTTTGTAGCGGATTGTGGGTTAGGCTTGGATAAGTCTCCAAGGTCGGATGACTTTTCTATACATTTTTATAGAGCATGTTGGAGCATTGTGAAGGTTGACCTGTGTAATATGTTGAATTGGTCAAAAGGTAGAGAAAAATTTGGATTAGCCACTAATTCTTCTTTTGTGGCTTTAATCTCTAAAGAAATAAGGCCAATGTCTCTTAATCAATTTTTCCCGATCTCTCTCTGTAACTCTTCCTATAAAATTCTGATGAAAGTTTTATCCAATCGCCTAAAATCTCTTCTCCCTTGATTAATTTTGGAAGGTGGGTTTGTCGAAAAACATTATATTGTGGAAAACATAGTGTTGATTCAAGAAGCAATTCATTCAAGTGTGGCTAGGAAAGAGCAGGGGATGGCTATCAACTTGGACATGGCCAATGTTTTTGATAGAGTTTGGCACAGTTTTCTCTTTGACTTTCTTGCAAGATTTGGCTTCTCTCCTTGCTTTATAAAGTGGATTAAAGCTTGCATTAGTAGGCATTGGATTGATCCGTTGATAAATTGGAGACCAACATAATGTTTTCAGACCTCTAGAGGCCTTAGACAGGGATGTCCTATGTCCCTTTTTCTTTACATATTAATGGCAAAAATGCTAGGAAGAAAGCTTCTTAAAGAAAGAGATGAAGGAAGGTTGTGTGGTATTTGTATTTCCAAGAGGATAAAGGCTGTAATAATGCTCGATTTTTGTTGATGATATGGTTATGCTTGGTGGATCCTCAATTACTAATGCAATTCCATTCAAGAGATCCTCGGATCAAATTTTGCAAGCCTCTAGGAGGGAGATAAACTAAGGGAAATGTAAAATATATGGTTGGAATGTTCCTCTTCTTCTTAGGTGAAGTATTGTTTAAGTACTTGGATTTGCAGGTAACTCTAATTGGGAATTTTTAAATACCTTGGTAT
Source organism: Pseudotsuga menziesii (assembly GCA_001517045.1). NCBI lineage: Eukaryota > Viridiplantae > Streptophyta > Pinopsida > Pinales > Pinaceae > Pseudotsuga > Pseudotsuga menziesii. The sequence goes on along the minus strand of LPNX010989669.1, from coordinate 52,950 downwards.
CCCAATTGTTCAAAAGAGAAGTACTAGCAAATATTGGGAAGCAGCCTTCCAAAAGTTAAAAGATAAAATCCTTAGCTGGGGAATGAGCTGGTTAAATCCTTCAAGAAAAGTGGTCTTAATCAGGTTTATGCTTTCCTCTCTCCCTCTTTTTCAATGTTCTTCTCTATTATCTCCTAAAGGAATAATTCAAAATCTAGACAATTGTATTAGAAACTTCTTGTGGAAAGGAGGGAAAACCAACCAAAAAAAATTCCATCCAGTAAAATAGAATACAATCAAAGCTCTGAGAGACTAGAGAAAGCTTGGAATTCATGATCCCTCCCTGATGAACCTAGCAATGGGAGATCAACTAATTTGGAATTTAGTCTCTGGAAAAATTGCTTGGTGGAAAAGTATCATAAAGAACAAATATCTTTCATACTCTAGATTATGATGCTTCGACAATTGTGATTGGGATTGTCAAGGTTCTCATTGTGATTGAGACTCTGCAAAGCTTCGAGAAGAATTACCCAAGATGGCCTTTATTAAATCTTGGGTAATGGTCGAAAAATAAACATTTGGAGTGACTCTGTTTTAGGAACAGGCCCTTTACTTCATAACAAGGACTTGCAAAAAATGAAGATTTGGTTAAGTCACAGTAGGGGTTAATCCTCTTTACAACCTGTCTGAGTGAGATTCTAATGGGAATTGGGTTGGTTGGAAATATTTGAGTATCCCCATGGATCTCCAATCCTCTATGGATGTTGTTATTCACCATTTTCAAGGAGTTTCTCATATTAGTCTTGAAATCTCTTATTCTAGTGTGGGGGGGGAAGGGAAATTAATCGATGAAAGGAAGATATAAAAAACTTTGTTTAAAACAAACTTCTCTCCCTTTTTCATGATTATGGATGAAAGTTTGGCAACGGGATGGGATTCCAAAGGTGAATATTTTATGTTGGTTGTTAATTCATGGAAAAATTCTTGTTGTTGATAATCTTAAAAAAATAAGTATTGAAGGGCCATCCAGATGTGCCTTTGTAATCTAATAGAAGAAACTATCCATGTCTCTCTTTTTATTGTAAATATATAATCTGGTTCGGGGAAGTATTATAAATGAACTCCATGTAAATATTGCTCTCCCTACTGATTAGGAAGGTTTCTTTCTTTGCTGGAATAATAATTATCTTGGATCTCTAGTCGAAAATCCAATCTTAGCAAGAATTTGGTTTTCTCTTCCAATATATGTTTTTTTGGAAAGCTTGGAAAATGAGAGACTATAGTATCTTCGAAATTAAAATGATTTTGGAAAACGATTCAGCAATCTCTAGTAGATATCTTTTAGGGGAGGCTATTCAAAGACAAATCAAAAGCAAAAATAATCCAGAGATATGGACTTTGGATGAATCTTAGTGGGTGAAATATTTCACCAATTAGAGTTGGATACAAATTCCTTGCCATGCTTTGGAAGCTTAAATCCCTCATTGTTAGGTAAGAATCACTCAAGCGAAATTTTAGAACTAGTTGAAAGATCTTCAGTCTCATATCTTGTCTTTTTATGGTTCCTCGAAGGGCAATCTAGGGGAGGTAGGTGCACAGGTGGTATGGGGCCCGGGGTTATCTTTGACCCTAGAGGAAAATAAGAAGCTATATATGTATGTTCGAATAATTTTACTGAGTGGTATGCTCTTTAATTTGGATTGAGACATGTCGCAAATGACATTAATCTCTTACTATAATTGGTGATTCTCTCATAATCATATATCAAAGGAGTCAGATGAATTTGGAATATTCCATTGCAACCCATCTTCATTTAAGAATTATTTGTTTGCTTTCTTACCTCTCCTCCTTCCAACTCTTTCATGTTCGAAGAGATCTCAATGGTCAAGCTGATGTATTGGCTAATATAGCCTTTATAAGCTTGGCAAAGGGAAATATTATAGAAAATGGAGTTCAACATTATGGTTATCTACCTTAATTCCTTGTTTATGTTGGGTCCCTCTTCTCATGTTTGGAGGTTGATAGTCCAAACATTCATTACTTTTGATGTGAAGATTGTCCTGCACGTGTATAGATGTTGGATGGCGGTTTTGTAGGGTGTTAATGATCCCTAGGCTCGCATGCTTAGGGTAGCAAGGTGCAATTTTGTTTGTGGTAAAAAATATCTCTGGAGATTTTGTTACCATTCACCTCTTTCAACTCTGAGCAAAAGAAGAGAGAGACCTTTCTCTGTGATTTTCAATCTTGGGATGGTGGAGACCTATATTCATAATTCATCAACCTCCTTTTGTATGGAAGAGTGGCTCCTCTTGAAATACAGTGTTGGTTTTATTACTTTGGAGCACATTGATAGCAACTTCGAATCGTTTTCTCATGTTTGGAGAGCTTGGGACGTCGGATCCATATAGGTTAGGTGTTCAATTTTAACAAATGTCTCTCTTGAAAGTTTCCCTTTATGGATGATCATCAGCCTCTACGATTATTCTATGATAATTAATGGAAGTAGTGCTTTTTTCTGACAAAGTTATCGGTATAATATTCATTGATTTCCTTCATAAGTCTCTGTTTGAGATTTCAATTAGTCCTATTCTCTTTGTTTTCAATTTTAGTTTGGACTACTGGAAAGAGAATTTTGGAATTGGCAGTTGTCCTTTTTTTGTGGGGCGGGTTTTGTGCAGTACTTTGAATCTTGTATTTCCTTTGTTTGGTTGCTTGGTCAATCCCTGTGACAAGCTTATAAGTGTGTATGATACTTCTACGGACTCCGATTCAAGCTCTTTTGCCTCTAGACTTGTCTTTCATCTCTTTAATATCTGGGTGGTTAAGGTTCCTCAAAGTCTCTTCTATCATTTAATGTGGAGTTCTAAGGAAAACAATATGGTTGTTGAAAGGAGTTTGGATTAACTCTTTGGAAGAATTGGCTCTTTACAGACCAATATTCATCATTTTCAGTCTCAACTAAGAGGAATGTGGTCCCATATGGAAGGTATAATTTTGGTCCTTTAGTATATTTCCTCAAATATTGAAGGAATGGACTTTAGGATTGAAGGTTTTGAGCAGGAAGCTCTTCGTATCATTGATTACACCTCCGGGTTAGATGATCGTTTGGATGGTTTCGACAGGGTTGTTTTTAAGTGCAAAGACCAATTAAAATATATGGCAAATATTGTTTCGAAACATCAAGATTTGTTGAATAAAAAGGACTTCAAACTTGAGGAGAATCCAAAAGACAATAGCTATGATGACTCTAGGGAATTCTGCAGAAAAGAATATTGAAGACTATCCAATGCAACATTGTGGTGATATAAATTCTAGCTCTAGGAATAATGCCACTCCTGAGGAAAGCTTTCTTAGATATTTGTATACTCCTGAAAAAATACAAGGTACACATGATGTAGAAATGAATGATACATTGATACCCTCCACTCAAGGTTGATGACTTGCTAAATCAATGGTAGCATGCCAAGTATTTCACCAAGTTGGATCTCAAATCAAGATTCCAATAAGTACAAGTTAAAAAAAAAACACCTCGAAGACTACATTCAAAACAAGGCAATGCTTATATATATGGTTGGTAATGCCTTTTGGTTTATGTAATGTACCAATAAAATTCGTGTGTTTGATGAATGATACTTTGTGTCCCTTTCTTGATATTTGTAATGATGTATTTATATGATATATTGATTTATAGTTATACATATGAAGAGAATATCTCACATCTTGTGCAACTGTTAAAGACTCCGAAAAACATCAACTTCTAGCAAATCTTAAAGAAATGTGAATTTGCTCGGCAATCATTGGTGTATCTTAGGTACCTAAATGGTGGAACCGCAAAGATGGAAACCATCCTCAAGTGACCTAGTCCTAATGTCATTGAAATTAAGATATTTTTAGGAATACAAAACTTACAGATGTTTATGTTTGGTTCAAGTTGTTAAAAGTACTATCTAGGAAATCAGTGAACAAGTTTTACCCACCATAGATGACTTAGCACTAGAAGCTCAAGTAGAGTCAACAAAAGATACAATCTTGCAAAAGAAATCCAGAACAACTAGATAGGTACAGCATGAGCTGTAAAAGGTTTGATTCAAATGACAACTTCCTACTACGACCAAATAGTACTCCTAGGAGAATGGAAAAGAAAATTTCTCTCACCCCATTAGCAAAAGCTTTTGAGAACCAAATGCTTCCTTAATGGGAAGGCATTTCAAAAATGGATCATTATATACTTTAGCATTATTTTGATATCTTTCGAATGAAAACATGAGTTATGGGCATGTAGGGCCCATTCTATGGGTATCTCACACATTAATGATTCTAAGCTCAAAACATTTTAAGGCTTGTTTGAGGCCTTAAATGGATTTTTTTGTGTTAACTTCAAATAAAGTTTCCTACCCTCTTCTCATTGCTACACACATCAAGATTTTCCAATGTCGCAAAGATCACTTTAATTGAAGTTAATGAGGAATTAATGTCTCCCAGAAGTTGGCCTGATCATATTCACCACCATGATACCAAGTTGAAGACTACCTTCTAGTTGGGTTTCTCATGTATTCATTTTTTCTAGAATACATCTTGTATTCATTACATGAATGGTGTGTTATTTGCTTAGATTCTTTCATTTCAATTTCAATTTATTAAGTTGAAGACTACCTTCTAGTTGGGTTTCTCATGTATTCATTTTTTCTAGAATACATCTTGTATTCATTATGTAAATGGTGTGTTATTTGCTTATAGCTTCTTTCATTTCAATTTCAATTTGTTTAATATTTCATGCATTTAACTAATAACAATTAAATTTGAATATAAAATAATTCAATGCATAAAAAAGGAATTCCAAATATTGTATTTAACACTTACATAATTATGTTTATAAAATCCATAAAAATCAATTAAAGTTGACAATTGTTTTATATATATAACCTAATTAGATATTATACTATTCAAAAAAGAAAAACATAAAACCTAACATAATACGATGCTTCATTTAAAAGTATTTTTAAATAAGAAGAAAACACAAATACTTAACATACTTCTTTTCAAAATATTCTCAATGAAAGAGAAAGAACCAAAAAGACTTTAATTCGCATCCTTAATTTTTCTGATTTAAATCTTAATGAAATGCTTTAATTCTAAACATCACTCTAATAGAAAAAAAAATGAAAAAGAATTTGATTCCACATGACCACTTTCAGGTCACCTTTGGGTCAATAGGCTCCCAACAATTTAAAAAGAGCTTTAAAAATAGTTATCATAACATGCTAAATCAATGTAAAAACTATACAAAAATCTGCCAACTAAAACAGAATTCATATTAAGGATTAGACATTTTGAATTAACAAGAAATACTAATAGTAACTTATTTAAAAAAACATACTATGACATGCCAAACTAGTTAATCTAAAAGCTATACAAAGACTTTTAAGTCAAATAGATTTCATATTAAAAAGATTTAGACACTTCTAACTCACAGATTTTATATTTTATATTAAAAAGAATTAGACATTTTGAATTAAAAAGAAAAACTAATAATGAGTTATTTAAACTTTATTAAATTGTATTTTAAGATAGTTATTTTGACTTTGTTAAGTAATCTTTTAAAATGAATTATATTTGATTTATTTTGACTTTGTTAATTTGTATTTTAAAATGAGTTATATTAGACTTTGTTAAATTGTATTTGAAAAGCATTTTGAGCGTTTCTTTATAAAAGATCATAAACTAAACAGTTGCGTTAATTCATAAATAAGAGAACGAGAATCGCTCAAAAATAATATCAACATAGTCAATATAATCTAGTTTCTTTCTACGCTTTAAATTTATTAAAAACACTGTAATCAACCTATGATTTCTGGGTTTTGGGTAAGGGAAAGACATGAAGTCAATCAATCATATTCGTCTGGTAAGAAACAAAAAAAAATCAATCAATCATATTACATAAAAGTGACGATGTGAAAGACATGACTCGATTCTTTGGACTGATGTTTTAGGCGAGCAATATTTCTTATGCTATGCAGCATTTAATGCCACGGCGGTCGCACTGTCCGCCGTCGGATCCGTCCGCCGTCGGATCCGTTCCAAAGAGCGATCCGACGGCGGACGCCGTCGCATTAAATGCTGCATAGCATATGCAGTATTGTTCGCCGATGTTTTATATTTCTTCTTCACAATTCGCACCTATATTTCATATTAAAACATGATAAAATTCACGATAGTTATAAAATATAATAAATTCACCACGGTAAGCTGGAAAACCGTGGCAAGCCCTTGTTAACAGGAAACTTTTTTAGTTCTTTTTTAAAGAGGCTGTTTTGGAACAGAACAGATTTTTGAAGGAATTTTTAAAATGTTAAAAAACACTGCTAGATCTTAGTATGGGTGTTGAGGTTTTCTTGTCACTTGATTTCATTTCTAGGTTTAAAATTGTCCAACAAATAATAGAAATTACAAATTTTATAGATTAAATTCTACTGATTTTTAGTAAAAAATTAACCTAAAAATAAAGAAAAACTCCTATTTAAACCCAACAAATGTTGTACTTTGCTTTGTTCCAGTTATTCCAAACATTATTTTAAAAAAAAATTAATAACAGATGCGTGACATTACTCTCTACATTAAATGGCAGTACTTAAAATTACTTTCTACGTAATTTCATTTCAAAAATAACTGTCAGACAATCTTACTCTCTCACGAGTTACAGATTATACTAATAAAATAAATTGAAACAATAACAACAAAAAATTAAAATTAAAATTAAAAAGAGATCTTTTGCTATATTTAATCCGTCTAGGCTCTGCCTAAGAGCAAAAATTCTTCACGCCATCAATTTACATCACAATGGCATCATCTATCAAAGGTCACGTCATCCACTAACAATCACGAGTTCTCACCAGGGAAACATAGGGCCCACCACAGCTTTATCCCCTGGACAGAGAAACACTCATTCACGTGGCCAAATTTCAGTTGTGGTGTTTGAACTTACAATTCTCTGCAAGATTTGGGTATATAGCTCTTAGGTGGCCCCTCGAGAAATATGCACGATTTCCTGTAGCTTTCAGTCAGTCACACACTCTGAATAATGCGCCCTACCTGTAAAGGACTCTTTAACATAAAATAATATTATCCATTGACAGAAGAGAATAAATCGATTCTCCTGTGCACTTAATGCATGCCACCAGAAGGTCACAAAATCCTTGTTCTAAGTCCCTACAGAGTCTGCGCGTGATAAAGTGTTGCTTTCAACTTTTTAATTATAAGTTCAGTCCATAAACGAGTACCACAACTTTAATTCTGTGGAGGCCACATAAGAAAGCAACGTGAGAGGCGGCGACCGGCTAAACTTTTTTTTCCCACAAGCACTAAAAATCAGTCATTTTCAATTGCATTCAATATACAATCGCCACTTTTATTAAAATAACGTTTCAATAAAACATCAACAGTGGCAGAGATATATTTTGGTATAGACAGTAGAGAAAATAGATATGAATGAATCGTCAAACTCATAGGATAATAATCAAAGAATCTGCCAAATAATGCAGAATAATAATGTTATACTCGGAAGCTACTGGACAAAACCTACAACCCGGATAATAAAATGGTGGTACTGCCACCTTAACAGATCTTCCGACACTAGTAAAGGCTCTCTTCCCCCTACTGACTAAAATTAGCATAGCAGCAGTGGCTGCTGATATTTTCACCATTGAAGACTAGCTAGAGCCACTCCCGCCAAAACTAAGAGAGTGGATGGCGTGAATATCACCGCGGCAGTGCTCGCTGGGGAAGTAGGGCTCGACAGAGGGGGGTTGCTGCCACGTAAGCCGCTGGTCGAGCCAGGGGAGGCTCCAATTGTGGGTGTTGGCGGTGAGCTAGAAGGAGAATTACCAGTGCTTGGGATGGAAGTCGGGGGCGACGCTGGAACTTCTGCACTTGTGGGCGTCGGCGGAGAGCTGGAAGGGGGATTAACAGTACTTGGAATGAGAGGCGAAGGCGACGCGGAGGTTGGGCTTGATGCTGGAGACACAGACAGACTCGGAGTCGAAGCCGATGGAGTCGGTGAAACTGCTGCCACGGGTGTAATCGCCGGTGCGCCAAATACTGGTGTCGGTGTTGCCTTTGTTGGTGCTGGAGATGAAACTGAACAGATCCGACAAATCGACGACCATCAGTACGGCAACAATGAGTGTAATTTGAGACAGGCAAAAGATTATTAGGCTAATTGCTTACCTGTAGGAGCTTTCGCCGGACTAGTTGAAGTTATTGGTGACGAAGCTGGAGTAGATACTGTTAAACAAAAACAAAATCGGATTATCTTAAGTGCTTTCTTTCTTCGAGCAACAGTAGCGGTATAAACCAAGCACAGGGTTCAGGGTTCAGGGTTCAAATCCCGTTTTAAAAGTTTGAGCAGTTTTAAAATAATTTTCAAGCTACGAGAGTACCGCATCTGCCTCAGCAAGTTCTGCCATGCCATGCTGAATGACCTAGGCACTCTTATTTAAAAGTACGGCCTCAAAACCTAAGATTTAAAAATATATTATACGAAGAGCGGAACAGATCATACCTGGAGCCAAGGCGGATATGAAAGGCGCCCCAACAGGTGCTCCTAGAGCTGCATACAACACAAATAAAGCCAGCTTAAAATAAAAATCCCTTGAAAAACAAGTCTCCGGCGAAAACTTTTCTACTAAAAGCCCTAATAAAACAATTCTTCAGCGTAAGATTTTTTTAAGGTTTTCTTCGGGAAAAACAGGTATTCAATAGAGAGTAAAAACTATAAACGAACAAACTGCACATCAAAGGACATCGTTATTCTTTAAAAATGATGAGAGAGAGAGCTTAGACGTCTAAATCTGTACTCAATACTTTTTTAATCCTTGGAAAGAAGCTGCAGACACTTCCTCTTTCTCAAGCGGATCTTCAAGGAAAAAACGGACTCGAAAAGCAAAACAAAAAAATTATTGAAAGGAGTTAAGGCAGTAATATTCGACAGATTAAGCATCATAAATGATAAATTAAATCATGTTTAAACAAAGTCGCAAGCAATACTCTTTAAGAACCTAAGCTACCACACGTTGAGCTGTTTACTGCAACAATATTCCATCAAACTGATCATTCTGTGATTGTATACAGACAAAATGGATAACCTCGCATCTTAATACTCCAGATTAGAAGAGGATCCGGCCTTAATACCCCAGATTAAGAGAAAAATTCAGCCAGACTCAAACCTAAACGATCGTGTTGCAGATCTTTAAAAAATACTTCACCAAATATTCGAGGCCGTATTTAACTCTAAATTAGAGATGGATGAAGATAAATGTTTTAATAAAGAGCTCTGGACAGCTTTAAAAAGGTGATTTGAGTAGCAGAGACGGAATAAATTATTTATTCACAATCTAAAAGAGGCTCCACTCAGAATAATCAATATAAAATAGGCTCCACCAAGAATAGTCTAAGCAACGTTAATAATACTAAACCTAGGTTATATAATTCGTGGCAAAGGAAAAATATTTTAAACTTGCCTATCGATGCGTTCTGCGTAGTAAGAGAAAGGAAGAGAAAACATAAAACAAAAATCCGCCTAAAAATTTTCCAAATAAGAGAATGATACAACCAGACTAAAACTCAGAATTGCAGCTTTACAGATCCTCTGAAAATAAACAAAATTGTTGAAAGACAAACAGAGTTGTGGTTTCATCCATAGGACAGAACAAATACCAGACCTTTTACCGCCATGGAAGCAACTTACGAAATTAAAACTTCACAAAATGACTTAAACACTGTTACAGGCTACCAAACTGAGACCGAAAGAAACTTTTCAACAGATAACCCCAAATACAAACACGGCACTTACAGTTTCAAAACCAAGGAACACCGGGATTCATAGTCTATAACATCTTACACAGCAAAACAAAATTATAAAAACCTGAACTCACCTGCACATTGACTTATAGGGGGCGTTTTGACATTGCAGGCTCCGGGAAGAGCCAAGGCCTGAGTACGATTAATCGGCAACCCCAGGTTGTTATTACCAGACAGGACTTGGCACAGGCAGAGCACCTTCGTAGAAACAATTGCGGAGAGTGCAGTACAACAATCACTGCCAGGCTTCGTTTCATTGGTGCCTATCATAACAAAGCTTAAACATGGAGATAAGCTGGTTATTGCGCTGGTACAATCGGAAGAAGAAGATGAACCAGGAGAAGGCGCCTGTGCGACTACTCCGACTGCCATAAAGACAGCCATTAAAGCAAAAACCCATGCGTTTTTCCCCATGCTGAAGCAGAAACCCTTACAATCCAGAAAACAAACCCTCGAAGATCAACAGCGTCTAGCCTAGTACCCGGTATAAGTTTACGATATGGGAAGCAAATTAGAAAAGCAATGAGCCTCCCCTAGTACCGTATACACAGAAAGCTTGAGGCAGGTCCTTTATATGGTAGCAATGACCGGCATGTAGCGCGTCTACAGTGGGAACAAAGAACCACATAATTCCTGGGTAGGCAATTCATGACGTCATACGCGGACGGCCCCGGTCTTCTTACGGCACGTGACTTGGAAACCACTCACAAGTCTTTTCTCTTAAAAAAAGTCCGTGCCATGCCCGGGTGGTATTGCTCGAACCCGCTTGTGTCCTTCCACTCAAAATACATGTAGCCATTATGGTAAGCCTTTACTTTTTTGTATAATGGAGTAAGACTTTTCAAACGCATAGTTGAAAATAATGAGGTGGTCATTATTTCACCAAAGCTACCCATCTTATACATTCACACCATGGAAAACTAGGATATCTAGAATGAAATGTGCTAAGTCATCTTCTAGAAAGATATAAAAAAAAAATTATTTAATTAATGTTGATTGGTTAATTAAATTTGAAATGTTGATTGGTTAATTAAATTTGACCATTATAAAAAAAATTAAAATTTTATAATAAAAATAAAATTTAAGATTTTGAATAGATTGGAATATATTTAACTTGTCGTTTGTGAACATTAATAAGTCACAAGTTAAGTGCCACATACCATAAATTAAGTGTCACCAATTGTCCCTAATTCATGACTTTTAATTTGGAGGAGGCCCTTCAAATAAATGTGGACATCACATTTGTCTCATCTTCCAACAATCTAGGAAAATGAATCTTCATTTTCCACCCTAAATTGTAAAATATAAACACCTATGAATATAATAATTTGATTAAACCATTTATCAATATTTTATATTATAGTAAGTTAGAAAATCATAAATACACTTATATAATAGCTTGTTAGTATAAATTAATTCCATATCTCACCACTAAATTATAATTAATGAGAGTATATTGATTTTAAATAACTAAAATTAGCACTGTCACTTAATTTGTGGTTGCGATAGACTATTAATGTATCGAACTACAAGTTATCCATTTATCATCATTAGTTATTTTTTATATTCTTTGTTTCTTTCACATTCTTCTAGTTATCTGCCATGAATTGTTGGTTACATTGTTCGTTACAAATAGGCTCTAGTCCACCCCAAATTCTAAAATAAAAATGGTCATCCACCTAAATATTTAAAATAAATTAAAAATATAAATTACCTTTGTTTCTCACCACTAGATTATAATTAATAGTATATTGATTTTAAATAACTAAAAATATTTAAAATAAATCAAAATATTAAAATATAGTAGCTAAAAGTGGATGTGATAGGTGTTACTCAAGAATGTATTCATTCCATCAAAGCTAAAAAAGAAAAATGCTTTGATTTTGAATATGGATCTTGCCAAAGCATATGATAAAGTGAATTGAGACTTTCTAAGGTTGATTCTGATCTAGATTGGTCTACTTCTCTCTGTTACAAACTGGGTTATGGCCTATGTATCTTCAGCTTGCTTTGTTCTTTTAATTAACGGCTTCCTCGCCAATTTCTTCCAAATTTCAAGAGGTTTATGATAGGGGTGTCCTCTTTCCCTATCGTTTTCTTGTTGGTTATAGAAGGTCTTAGTAGAATGATTAATGACGCAAAAAAGAATGGTAAAATTTTTGGTATGGAATTTTCTTCAACTCTTCATATCACACATTTATTGTTTCTTGATGATGTTGTACTTTTTGGGAAGGGTTTTGTGGGGGAATGAAACTCTTTTTATGATATTATTTTTGTTTTTGTACTGCTTCAGGTATGGAAGTGAGTCATTCAAAATCTCAATTTTATGGAAATGGGGTGGACTTGAGGACCAACTTGCTCAAAATACTTCATTTTTCACTTACAAGGTGGAGTAGTTGGTTTCTCTCCGTAGGTGGTAGACTTACTTCGTTGAAATATGTACTTATGGGAATACATGTCTAATGGTTCTCTTTGTTTAAAATTCCACAATCTATTCTTAATTTGCTAAAGATAAAAATGTTTCATTTCTTATGGCCTGGTGCCAGCAATTACAACAAAATTCACTTGGTGAAATGGGAGGTTTTGAATATGCCAAAAGCCCTTGGTGGTTAGGACATTAAGAATTTAAAGTTCTTCAATATGGCTTGTTGGCCCTAGGACAAATTAGGCAGAATTTAGCCAGATTTATGCTCGAGAAGATAAAGAATATGGTCGCAAGAAGATGCGATGGAAGAGGAGCTACGACAAAGACCATCCATGATTGAAGGAATCGGGACCGGAGAAGAGTCAAGTGGTTGAAAAGGAAAGTTCTGTTGATTGTGGGTAAGGAGCCAATTAGAATAAAGCATGCTTTTGGTAACACAACATCATTGTATTTTGGGTCGATAGTGCCTACTGTCAGTTGTAACTGAATATACAAGAATAGAAATGGAAACATATCGGCTAACAGAAAAGAGGTGATTGACTAGGATAGGTAGAAGCCTATTAAAGGGCGAACCCAAGCTATGTGGACTAGCGTTGGTTGTTTATTGTTTTGTCGGTCATTAGTAGGTTGAGAAGAGAAGAAGAGAGAGTTGTTTAGCTAAGAGAACCGATCCAGACTGTGTGCAAATCGACTGTTAGGAGAAGTAGATGAAAAGTACTTAGACCAAAACCAAAGAGCATGAGAGGAGAGAAATGTGTATAAGTTGTAAAGAATACTTAGAAAATATTCTACAAGCTGAGTGCATAAACAGAAGGTGCTAACATATTTCTCATGCCAAATGAAGAGCGCCTTTGTGGTTTTTCCTAGATGGGTTTCCACGTTAACCAATGTCTTAGTATATCTTAATGGATGTGTTTATGCTAAATGTATGCATATTGTGAATAAGCAGATCTGAATGTGTCACATCCCTTTTGTTTATGAATAATCTCATGTATGTATGTGTCGCATTGTTTTTTGAATGAATCTGTGATATGGCCTTCATGTTGAATGTTGCAAGATGTGTCAACTGGTAAATAGCATGTTAACTTTAATGAATAGACAAGGAGTAAGAAGTATAAACCCTAGCTTCGGTTGAGCGTTGTACTAAGTTACAATAAGAGTATAAATCCCCACCTAACTACAGAAACTTGGGTCTGCCAGTTACCCATAAGGATATCTAGGGCGAGACTGCATCTTTGTCATAGGTGTTGCCAGTTGAGCCTTGCTGTGTTGGGTCAATATCTAGGTCTTTTTTGACGACCAAGGATATGAACCTAGGTCGACTAGAGGAGAAATCCAACAAATGGTTTTGTTGTCGGAACTGTAAATCATTTTAGTGGGGATATGTTGTGGCTCCTGACTAAAACCAAAAATTCAAGATTCGGTGGATTCTAAGGCAATAGAATTTACACAGAAAGAAAGTGAAGGATCTCGGCTAAATCCGATTGAGTGGTTGGAGCAATACCTCTATATAGATATTCGTGAGATTTTCTTTTGTGAATTTTCTGTTTTGTTGTATTAATGGTTGTTCAGGATAGCAACCCAGCAAAGAAACTTTCAAGGGGGAGAACCGATAGATTGGAGTCCTTAGTTGATTTAGCGGCTAAAAAGTGTTAGCAACCCCACATCTAGGGTGGTTGAGTTCTGGGTTGACAGTTTTTTGGAAGGATATATCACTAAAATTGTTGTTAACATGACATAATCATACACAGAGGCAGAAAGATAATTTTTCCAAGGACGTATAGGTTTTTATTTGAAATCTTTAAAGGTTTGGATCAAGATGCTTGTATGTGATCAGAAAGGGATATTAAGAATGAAGTATGAAGAATAAGGATTTGTGCCTATAGACCTAGGATATGTCACAAGAGAAGTTCAAGAAAAATGAAGCGGAGTAAGTTGAGATGTTTCCCGGTGATAGTAAAACTGAAATAGAAAGTGGGCATCTAAGGAGTGGAAGAAGATTTCGGTCGAGAAAGAGGAGAAGAACTACAACCATAAGAGGAAATTGCAGCATGACCAGAACAAAAGACTATGATTCGATGTCACACTTTGATGAAGGTTCTTGCGATGAGGAAGAGGAATACCAACCTATATCTGAAAGAGAGGAAAAAGAAGAAGCTCCAGATCCAAAGTGCGAGTACACCATACCCACTACTATGTGTACATCTCAAGAGGTAAGATCTAGAAACTCATCTCCCAGTGGGTTTATTAATCAAAGTAACAATAATCATGGGAATAACGGACAAGGGATTCCCACCAGCCAAGTAGTGCCTATAACGAATATAATGGTTGGGAACGATATTAAGTTACCAATCTTTAATGGAAATGGGTTAGAAAACCCATAGCAACATTAGTTTCTATGTGAAGCCATGTGGACCGTGCAACAAGTCCAAGATGAAGCCATCAAGAAGGCTCAAATGATCACAACCCTTAGGGGTCGAGCATTGGAATGGTGAATGAAATTTCCTATGGTTTCGATAGGAGCCCCATAGAAAACATTAGATCAAATCCGAGTAGGACTAATATATGAATATAGGAATCCAAAATCTGAGTCACAGTGCATTATAGAGATTAAAGAAATTAAACAATTTCCTACAGAAGTTGTTTGGGATTTCGACCAGAGATTTAAGATGTTGATTGCTAAAGTAAGTTTTCAAATGTCGAATGTTCAACACAAAGAATGGTTTATTACAACATTGTTGTCTCACATCTGGATCCAATTGATGCAGCAAAAGATTGTGTTGTAGACCAAGGATCTCGAGCTGGCTATGAAATTGGAATCCTCACCTATTAGAGAGACTAGTGTTGGAATGAAGAAAATCTAGTTGCAACTAGCCAACCTTACACTACAACTTCAAGATATTAAGAAAGGGAAGGAAGTACAAGAAGAGTTGTAGTGTACCAGATGCGGAACATAGGGAAACCACAAGGACAATTTCCTAGAATATATGAATTATGTTGCATCGGGAGCACCGAGCTTGATAAATACACAAGGGATGCCTTGGTGTAGAATATGCCAAACTAGAGGCCATCAGTCAGAAGAGTGTTTGTACTTACAAAATATTGTAAGTGCGTCGACCAATTTATACTGCAAGTTTTATCGATCAATAGGACATGATGAGAAAGACTACAAGGAATATCAATTGTTGTAGGAGAAAGCAGTTGATACTTATTTAATGAAAAATGACAACAATTGAAGGCTAAGTAGACTCAGGTCCAATATAGATATCATAACAAGAGGAGGTGTTGTGACGGGGGAAGATCAAGGACCACTGTATGGGAAACCGCAGGTGCGACCAGCAACACAAAGGAAATCACCATTCAAAGTCCAAAAGGAAAAGGAAGTATTCTTGGACATGCAACAAGAATTCATCTATAGAAATCAAGCGTCGACGTTAGGAAGACCAATAATGGAGATGCTTGAAAGATTTGATCAACTCCTCCAAAAGAAACCAACTAGAAAGGTTAGTAAACTACAAGAATTCTTTAAAAGTTGTTTAAAGCTAATACAAGATAAAGATGTTGTCATAGAATTGACATCTTTGATAGAAGAACCCCAAGAAGAGATGTGACCATAAAAAGGGGTTAATCATATCGAGAAAAGATTGAAGACTAGTCACAAAATAAGGATGACTGCACAAATAGGAGACTATGATAAGGATTATATTATTCTGGAATTGGGCTCTCATGTCAACATTTTGACTAGACAAACATGAAAGAGAATGGGAAACCCGAGACTCATATGGTTTCATGTCCATCTCTGATTAACGAATCAATCGAAGCTTCTACCAATCGATCAACATACTCAAGTGCCTGTTGAAATAGAAGGCTTGAAAACTTATGTTCATTTCGAAGTGATTGACATTGTGGACGATACAAATCCATATCCCACACTTCTAGGGATCTGCTGGGCGATTGATACTCAAACAATTATAAATTTTAAGAAAATAACCTTAATATTTGAAGATTCAGATCTAAGGGTGGTCGCACCGATTGATCCGTTGGAAGGACAAAGATATGTCGAACAAGTGAACAGTGAAGGACAAAGATATTATCTGGACCATTTTTATAATATCACGTCTACAAGTGATGATTATGTAAACCCAATGGCCGAAGGAAAGATCAATTGGAAAAGTGTTAGTTCATGTACATCGAATTTTGGAAAATCCTTCAAAAACTCGCGGAACCGATTGCATGAAGTATTGATGAGAATATGCACAAGAATTACATAGTTTGTGCGACAGGTAGGTAGTGAGTCAAGTGAGATACCCACATATGAAGGCTTACCTAACCTAGCATCTTTTTTAACAGAATTTGAAGACAAAGTTACAGGAAATCGGCGCTTATCCACTCTGAACTTTGCACTGAAAGCTACACCTGCCAGATGGTTGGTCACACATAAACAATCTATCTCATACTAGAATCAATGCCGGAATTGATGGAGATATAATTTGGAGAGAAGATCAGTTATACTAGTCAGAAGTATACATGATTAAATAATCCTGTTGAGCACATTGAATACTGTCATGTGACATGGGAGGCATGCCCGTGACAGGAATGGGTTCATCATTTTGTACATACATTGGATATGATACTAAGGAAATGGTACACGTCGATTGAGCTACGACGAGGGACTCTTGAATGGGATGAACTAGATGCTAACTTTACACACACATTCGAGTTTGTCAATGACCATCCTTTGATTGATGTTGCATTACAAGTGATCAAGATGAATATGTTCGAAGATATCCCTATGTCGACGTCAAACTTTAATCAGAGCAGCACAATCGTCCAACACTGAATGGAGTGCTATAATGTGACGAGTGGAC
Source organism: Pseudotsuga menziesii (assembly GCA_001517045.1). NCBI lineage: Eukaryota > Viridiplantae > Streptophyta > Pinopsida > Pinales > Pinaceae > Pseudotsuga > Pseudotsuga menziesii. The sequence continues at coordinate 35,823 of LPNX010989669.1, read as the reverse complement.
CTAATGATGATGACCCACGAGGCACGAAAAAACCAGAATCTAAAGGTATTTGCACGGTGGAGGGACTTGGTATTTCAATCAACCAATTCCTAAATCCATTAAAAACCAAGAAAGTAAACTTTAGATCTCAAGAGAATCCCAAGTTCTCCAACATCAAGGATTATTGGGATGATGAAACTGTTGGGAGGATCATAGACTTGCCACATGAATTCTAGGAGCTTTTTCCCTACAAAATTTTTAGATATGAAGGGGATTGTTGGAGACCTTAGAGAGATGAAGATAGCGATAAAGCTTGACGTCCTGTTAAGCAGCAACCATACCAATTGAATCTGCGGTATAAAGGATAGGTCAAGACAAAATTAGATTGAATGGTAGATGTGGGTATCATAGAACCAATTGAAGAATTAGAATGGATCAGCACGATAGTAATGCAGGATAAGAGGACTACTAGTGAAGTACACATCTATGTCGACCTAAGAAAATTGAACGATGCCTGCCTACATTATCCATTTCCGACTCTATTTACAGATGAGGTATTAGAAAGTGTTGGGGTCAAGGAGTTTATTCTTTTATTGATGGGTTCTCTGGCTAACATCAAATCAGAATTGTAAAGGAAGATCAACACAAGACAACCTTTGTGATGGAGTGGGGATGTTTTCAATACACAGTCATGCCCTTTCGATTCAAGAATGCTCCTACTATCTTTTCCATGATAGTAGTGGCTGCGTTCAAGGATTTTATTCATAAGTTCCTTGAGGTCTACTTTGATGAATATACGGTGTTTGGGCTCATAAAGGATCACATTGAGAGCCTAAACTGATGCTGGAACAATGTTTTCAAAAAATGAACATGGGGCTCCTTCTTCAGAAAGTATCAAATTTCATTGAATTTAAAGAAATGTATCTTTTGTGCGTAGTTTGGAATTATGTTGGGCCATGTAGTTTCTCGCAATGGAATCTTGGTCGACCCTGCTAAAATTGTGATCATCATCAACCTACCACCCCCTGCGATAGTGAAGCAACTCAGAATGACACTGGGACATACATGATACTATATAAAATTTATCAAAGGATATGCAGAGGTAACTACTCCGATGAAAAAATGTTAAAAAGGGATATTAAGTTTGAGTGGACAGAAAAATGCCAAAAAGTCTTGATCTCCTAAATAACAAGATGGTCACAACACCCATACTGGAAGAAATAATTTCATGTACATGACGATGTGTTGTCCGTTGCACTTGGTGTTGTACTTGCACAACCTGGCGAAGGATCCATTGATCATCCTATTGCCTTTTCTAGTAGGAAATTGTTAACAACGGAGAACAATTACACTACAACTGAAAGAGAAGGCTTATTTATGGTGTATGCACTATAGAAATGTTGACACTATATGTTAGGTGGACATTTCAAGATGTTCAGGGACCATTCAGCATTGAAATACATGGTGAACAAGCCAGTGTTGGGGGGAGATTTGTCGATGGCTTCTCCTTTTCTAGGAAGAAGTTATTGCTAAGCAGAGTCAACTAACCTCAGGACCAGACCACCTGTCCATAATTAAAAGTGGAGAAGAACTTGTGAACCTCGACGATAGTCTTCCTGATGCACAACTATTTGCAATCACGATATTTGATGACCAATACAAATATACTATACATTTTTTGAGTACGGGATATGCACCCGAAGGATTTAGTACTGCACAGACAAGACAATTAGTAGTGTGAGTTGCATGCTTCTAATTGATAGTTGGACATCTATATAAAATGGGACTAGATGAAATTCTTCATCGTTGTGTATTGAAACAAGAGAGACCAATGATATTAAATGAAGCGCATGCTGGTGTCACAGGAAGACATTATGCTGGAAAAGCTACATTGTACAAGATATTGGAAGCAGGATTAAGGTGGGCCACTTTGCATGTGGATGCTAGAAAATATTTTCTCAATTGTGATATCTGTTAGAGAACTGGACAACTGTCATGACAGGATGAAATGCTGCTAGTACCTCAAATAACTTTGCAGGAATTTAACAAACGAGTTGTTTATTTTTTCGGACCTATTAACCCACCAGGAAAGCGAACAGGTGCAAGATATATTATTACTGTGACGTATTACCTGACTATATGGGACGAAGCAATGCCAATAAAGGATTGTACTACTGTGACTGCTGCCAAATTTCTATTCGACAATATTGTCACAAGAATTGGGTGCTCGAAAATTTTGATAAGTGATCAGGGCACACACTTTGTCAATCAGTTGATCGAAAAATTAATTGAAGAATTCCAGATCCAACATAGGAAGACAACACCATATCACCCACAAGCTAATGGTGTTGTCGAAGAATTCAACAAGACCCTGGAGAACACGTTTACAAATATTTGCAATGTCCAAACAGCTGACTAGGATCAACAAATTTATGCAGTATTGTGGGCATATCACGTGAGATGTAAGAAGTTGACAGGACAAACTCCATTCTGGTTAGTGTATGGACAAGAGGTTGTTATGCCGATGGAATACATTGTATCCAGTGTAAGGATTGTTGCAATCATGGAGATGATTGATATTGGTGCTATCGAAGAAAGATTCTCGTAGCTTGTACAGCTGGAGGAAGAACGTTTTGCGACAGCTTATCACCAAAATGTTGAAAAGCAATGATAGGAAGTATGGCATGACCGACACATTAAGGATAAGCAATTTCAGGTCAGCGGACTTGTCCTCCTCTATGATAGTAAGTTCTCAAGGCATCCTGGCAAGCTAAAAACACATTGGTTGGGGCCTCATGTTGTCATCACAATAACTAAAGGAGGCGCAATACAACTAGAAAAATTAGATGGAACACCTCTCAAAGGATTGGTGAATTGAAGTCGACTAAAGCCTTACAAGGATAGTCGCGACCTGGTGGACTGAAAAAAAATGTACAAATTTACGATGTGTTTTGTTGTGTGTCGCAAATAAGGTATATGTCGAAGAAAAAGAAAAAGTGGTTGCATACTATCTATCTGTCGCAAAATAAAAATGGTAATGAATATTCTCGGTCTGTCCTAAGAAAAGAAATGTGTCGAAGGCCAAATAACGGTCGCATGATGAAATATGGTCGTAATAAGACAACTAACTGTAGTTAATATTCTGAGCACAAGAGATTTTGACGGTGTACTTTTTGGTCATTTCTATCATTATTGCACAATAAGTTCCAACGAGGTGACAGGGAAAGTGATAGTTGAGTGGCAGTTTCCTTATAATGATTCGGACAATTTCCCCCTGTGACCAAAATCTCTGCCACCTTTCCAATTTATTGGCCACTTGTGCAAAGGAAAGATCGCTTGAATGGATGAATTCATATCATCTTTGTGCTGAAGCATCATTCATTTTGTTTGCACCCAACCAACTAAACTGAGTTGATGTGTCTGCAACTCAGAGAGTTGAGGTGAGCTTTCGCAGAGTATGGTCATATCTATTCCTAGTACAAGCACTGTTGCAAAATCTGGTGTCACAATCCCTTCACCAACACCCATTATGGAAGACATTGCTGCATATGTTCCACCGCAGGCCCTGGATGCAGAAGAAGATGAACAGACCCCATTGATCCCCGAAATGAGGTTATGACCAGACCCACCTGGCATGTCGAAGAGGAAACGATCTAGTAACCATAAGAAAGCAGCAGCACCACTACCAAATGTTGAAGAACCAGGCTCTATGAGTATGTTGCCAGACTATGTTCCACCCAGACCAGCTGATGCCCCTAAGATTAGAATCCTTAAGAATGCAAGGTACCCACTAGTAGCACCGACTATACCAAAAGGAGTTCAAATAACGATGAACATACTCCAAAATCTCAAGAAGATGAGATTTGTCGACCATGACCTAAGGAACTTTCTAGAATTCGCAATTGATAAATACATGCTTGTTGTCCACGAGATAGAGGATGGCCCTAAACACTTAGTTCCAATGGAATGGGCAAGAGGACTTTAAAAAGTTTGTTTACTATCACTCATGCACATGCCTCATTTTGGTCGCAGTGTAGTGGTGACTACATGTGTTAAACAATTGCTAGTATCATTCCATGGTGGATTTCTATGGCTCGAATGGAAGGTTTCTGTTGATGTCGAGCTTATAGCAGAGGATTATGGGACTCCCACTTGCAGGTGTCGACCCAACACCATTTTTTGCTGGAAAATAACAAGATACATTTTTCATGAGTAAGCTCAAAGAAAAGTATGACCTGATCAAAGACACTAGCGGCTTTTCCATCGCCTTTATCAATGATTATATTGTTTGGTTCACAACTAAAGTCCTATCTAGCAAATTGCTGCAAAATATGTGACCGAACCAGTGCATCACAGGGACGATTTTTGCGGTAGAGTTATGTGCAGCAGGTGTTCAACTCAACTAGTCACAATATCTGCTAAATGAATTGTTAGCAGATGCAGAGCAGGCACAGGAGAAAGGTAGTGTATTTCATTATTCATGGCTACTTTTTTTTATTTTGTTTGTTGCATGGGCAGAACCAACAAACTACCAGGGGGTAGATGTTCCCATTTTATGTCGAGGAGCTAGATACCAGAATCTCTGGTTCAAAAAAGACTTAATGCAGAGGCCAAAAGACAACAATGTAGAGTTCTTTTTGCAAGCAAAGGCCCTACAATATAATATCATATTTTCGGTCGTAGCCCATCATATATTGTTGTAGCCATGACAAGACCCACAATGCCAATGGATTGTGACACGGTATCAGCCGTCGGCTGAAGAAATTGAGGCCATTATTCAATATTGGATGAAATAATTGATAGTTTATGTTGCATATGATCACTTATCAAACAATGAAGAGGTGCAACAGAATGATCCACCAACGTAGAAGGATGGGGGACAAGGAGAAAAACAACCAGAAGAAAACCCACCAGAGGAAAACCTAGAGGAATACCCAGAGGATAATCTAGAAAACACCCAGAAGGAGTCAAGAACGACTCCAATAGACCTGGTAGTAGGGGGAAAGAGGAAGTAGACAGAGAAGTCTGCGAAGCGTCATAAGAAGAGGAAATGCGACAAATCAGTTGGAACTGTTAGCCTTACCAATGATGATTATACATTGTTGATAGAAAAAAATGACTGAGATCGCCAATCCAAGCCTTAAGAAGATATATGAGTGGCAAACAGAGCTAACTAGCAGTATTTCATAATTATTACAAATGCTCTATAAGGAAGTGAAAGAAGTAAGAGTGGTGGTTGTCTAGAGACCACAATTGTTTGAGTCGCAAGACTTAGCTGGTCCATTGGAGGAACGACCTAGTGATGTGTTGATACACATCCCACCAATAAATAATCAAGTGGTGGGTGAAGCACTCAACTTGGAAACATCATATCTAAATGTCATGGACAAAATCTTGGGCCATGTCACTATAGATTTCTCTACATTGATGATGTACGAAGTATATTCCATTCAGAATGTCGTAGTCGCAGAAATGAAGGTAAGAGAAGGAACATTAGTCAAGAAAGTTAGAGCACCAAACAATACTGTTCATAAGATTAAGAAATCAGTCAAAGAAGCAGAACAAAAAACTAAGACTTGGGAGGAAAACAAGCACTGGCTCAACGCAACCATCACACTTGCTTGCCACAATTTTATCGATGAAGACATTACCATTGAAATGTTCACGAAAGCCAAAGTGTTTCGACTTGGCAAGATTGCAGAGAACCTCTGAAAGAAAGTCATAGAGTTGGGATCATAGTTGACACCTAGTACACCTCCATAAGTACTGGAAATGAGAAGAAATGCAGCCACAAATGTTGCGAAGAGAATAGAAGAGGCGGAGCCACTTTGTGCCAAAGCAGTTGAGCAATTTTCTCAGACATGGGAAGCTTTGATTGACAATGAGGAGCTAGAGAAAGTCATAGAAAAGTTGCGCACTATTGAGAAAGAGGTGAACCTGTTTAAGAATAAGATGAAGAAAATGGCATTAGTAGAGAAAATGCCATTAGTAGAGAAAATGGCTAAGTCTTCCGACATGAAGAAGCTGCAATAGCAGGTTTTAACATTGCAAACATAGTAGCAAAAGAGGACTGACAAGGTCGTCGAATTGCTAGCAGAAGCAGAGAAAATTACAGGTATAATTCAACATGTACACAAAAAAGTGCGATAAGAAGTAGAGTCAACAAGAGATATAACTTCAGAACACATCAGATCTAAACTTGTTGAAAATTTGAAGAAGACGAAAATAGAAGTACGAGAGGAGACTGAGCGCATAGTGAAAAGATTTCAATATTTTAAGAGTGAAGTTGTAACAACGGAGGTCTTAGAGTAATGTGGCTCGGGACGAGCCACAAGTGAGTGTTGGGGACCTGTTGGCCCTAGGACAAGTTAGGTATAATTATGCTCAAGAAGATAAAGAATTTGGTCACAAGAGAATATGCGACGAAAGAGGAGCCGCAACAAAGAGCAGCCATGACTGAAGGAATGGGGACAGAAGAAAAGTCAAGTGGTTGAAAAGAACAATTATATTGATCGTGGGTAAGGATCCAATAAGAATAAAAGCATGCTTTTGGTAATAAAACATCATTGTATTTTGGGTCGATAATGCCTACTGTCAGTTGTAACTTTTGTACGAGAATAGAAATGACAGTCTGTCGGTTAACTAAAAGAGGCGATTGATTAGGACAAGTAGAAGCCTATAAAAGGGTGTACTCAAACTGTGTGCAGGATTGATGTTGGTTGTTGATTGTTTTCTCAGTTGTTAGTAGGTTGAGAAGAGAAGAAGAGAGAGATATTTAGCTAAGAGAACCGATCCAAGCTGTGTGCGGATGGAATTTTAGGAGAAGTAAAGGAAAAGTACCTAGAACCGACATTAGAGAGCATGAGAGGAGAGAAGTATGTATAAGTTGTAAATAATACTTAGAAAAGATTCTGCAAGCTGAGTGTGCAGACAAAAGGTGCTAAAATATTTCTCATGTCATATGAAGAGAGCCTTTGTGGTTTTTTCCATATGGGTTTCCACGTTAACCAGTGTCTTTGTATAGCTTGATGGATGTGTTTATGTTAAATGTATGCATATTGTGAATAAGTAGATCTGAATGTGCCACATCCCTTTTGTTTATGAATAATCTCATGTATGTATGTGTCACATTGTTTGTTGAATGAATTTGTGATATGGTCTTCATGTTGAATGTTGTAAGATGTGTTGGCTGGTAAATATCTTGTTAACTTGAATAAATAGACAAGGAGTAAGAAGTATAAACCATGGCTTCGGTTGAGCGTTGTAATAAGGTACATCAAGTTTAGAAATCCCCACCTAAATGAAACAACTTGGTTCTGGCAGTTACCCATAAGGATATATCAGGGGAGACTGCATCTGTGTCACAGGTGCTTTCGGTTAAGCCCTGCTCCATCGAGACAATATCTGGGTCTTTGTTGATGACCAAGGATCTGAACTTGGGTTGATCGGAGGATAAATCCAACATGGCTCTTTGCATAAAAATATTATGGAGGGGATTATTTGATAATGGACCATGGATAAAAGTTTTAAAATCTAAATATTTGAATAATTTGTTCAATGTTTCAATGGTTTAGGAATTCTGAGAAATCTTCTATTAGGACCTTTGGTATTTGGAGTGATTATCTTTCTATTTTCTCTGGAATCAATAGGTGGATCTCATGAAAAGTTGATAAGGGGGAAAATATTCTTATAGGCACTGACCCCTTCATTGGGTGTGAATAAAGGTACATTTTACCTCTGGATCTCCATGACTACTTGGTAGAGTTTGGTTTTGTCACTTTAAATAATTGCAAAAGGCTTGATTGGTTAAGGCCTTCTCCCTCATATTGGTTTACTATTGTAGATTTGGCTCTTCATGGTCAGTTGGATGAGGAATGGTCGACATATATTGATGCTTTAAATAGTTATGGGATTAGACTCGGTGAAGAAGATGATAAGTTAGTTTGGAGATGGGACAAGTCTACTAGAGAGGTATTTACAAAAGAATCTTGTAAGGCACTTATCTTGCAATACGACAATGTAGTTTCTAAATGGTAGTCTTGTAATTTGTGGAGCTCACATATTCCTCACAAGTTGAAATGTTTCTTCTGGTTGTGTCTTGAGAACTATTTACTTACCTAGGACAATCTTAGAAAAAGAGGATGGAATGGTCCTGGGTAGTGCATATTGTGCAAAAAAGAGGAGGAATTTATATAACATCTATTTGTTTCTTGTCATTTCTGCAAACTTGTGTTGACATGAAGTGTGTGTTTCTCTAGAAATTTTAAATAATTGGGAATCTTTGCATTTTGAAGCAACCTTTATCATTTGAAGAAAGAGGTTTACCTTGCAGAAAAAATTGCCTATTTTTGTTCGCTAATCTATATGGAAAGCAAGAAATTGGGACTTATTTGAAATTTTTGATCCATATTTTCACTGTTGCACCATAAAAGTTTTTATTCTTTATAAGGTTTTTTCTTCTAAACTTGCTCCTAAGAAGACTAGATAGTTTGGGCAAAACACGAAGTTGGGAAACAATTTTATGAAAACGGAGTGAAAAAAAAGAGGGCGCACGGATGAACACACGAAAAAAAAGTCAACCTCAAACTCTAGGTTGAGAGTTTGTGAGAGTTCAAACTCTCTACCGAGAGTTTAATAAAACTCTAGGCCGAGAGTTTGGAAGATATTTTTTTTCAGTCAAGAGTTCATGGTCAACAAAACCTGCGAAAATATATGGCATCTTTCTGAAACCTGCAACTTCAGCAAGCCCAAACCCCTGCAAATTTTAAATATTATTTGTTGGACTTGGTAGCAATGGATTCATCTCTGAATATAGTTTCCAATGATATAATAGTCATTTCATTTCAATTTGAATTTCTATTTATTAATACTTTTTTTCTAAACCTTATCCCTTAAGAATTTTATTACTCTGAAGATCACCCGAAATGAAAATTCAATATCATAACAAAGACAACACCAAAACATTTAAAATCTCCATAGAGATAATAATTGCCTTGTCCTCTTCAAAATGGTAATTTTAGTTTTTCCAATAAGAGTCACACTAAAAAAGAAAATTGAAGCTCACCAACGTGTGTCGATAATGCACCATTTTCTAAACTTATGTTGTTTCGATAAATAATAAAAAATAGTTCTCAAGTCTGAAAAGCCTCAAAATATAGTCCATGCACAAGTTCAACCTGTGTAGATTATGAGTATAAATTTTGTTTCCCTAAAATGAATAACTATCTCTAAGAAAAATGTGGTGCACACAGGTCACTCATTATTCGTAGTTAAAATTGTAAAGTATATGTCGTTGGTGGACGTCGAATTTTCCCCACTATATGTCGATAATTTTTTTTTTTTAAACTATGAGTACATAGCTAATTCAATTCTCTAAAACTTGTGTGTTTACTTCAAGGTGAAATTCCTAAGGGAGTTATCGGTTTGAAGGGGTTGAAGTTGAAAAACATAAAGTTTTGCAGTTTGTTTTGTCAAAACACAAGCAAAAGTGTTTCCCAACTTCATGTTTTCACACTTTAAGCTCCTTTTATTGTCTTCAATTCATCCATTGGTTTCTTTGATGGAGCTTGTCATGGAGGCTCATGCGGCTGTGGTATGACTCTGAAAATTAATGAAGCTCATTATTTTAAGACCTGGATGGGGAGTGGAATGGGTTCGAACATGAAAGTTGAACTATTGGCTTGTTGGGCTATGCTATATTTTGCTAGGACGATTAGGATTAATTATGTGCAAGTATTTGGGGAATCTCAAGTTAATACAATGGGCTAAAGGAAATTACAGCTTGTAGATTCTATCTGCTTTTTCCAGTATTTCTTTTGATCATATCTACAGGTGTTTCAATACTAAAGTTAGTTCCCTATCTAAGGTTGTAGTGGACTCTCCTAAAGGATTTTTATCCTTTAAAGAATTTTTTGATGATTCCCGTATTCACAAAGAATATGTTCCTTTCTTTCTATAATGGGTTGTGGGTATGGTGTTGACCGCTATGTATAGTTTTGATTTATGCAATGGTGTTTTCCCAATTTTGTTTTGGATGTTAATCAGTGTTGGTATGTTGTCTAGGTTTTTTTTTCTGTCAAGAATGTTGATGGGTTGTCTGCCAATTTTTCTTTGGACATCTATATATGGAATGGGTTGAAATGCAATAGCCAATGATATATCTTGTATTTGTACACTTATTTGTTTGATTCTCAAGAATAAAAAGAAATAATTTTTTTCCATTTTGAAAAAAAGAAAAAATTGTTTTATTTTTATATCATAATATATTAATTTGTTTTATAATGTATTTTTCATGTTTATATATTATTTGTTTATTATTATAATTTGTTTTTGACATTAAAAAAATATTCTATTCATTTTAATTTATGAGTATTGATTCCCCAAATAGGGTGCTATAGTATCAATCGCTTGAGCATGACAACGTATAACCAATGTAGTCCCTTGACCACTTGGTGATGCATGACATGCACTAATCGCAGGGATATAAAGAAGGTAGGTTCGATTTCAAGACTCAACATTAAGAGTAAGAGTACCTATGGTATGGGAAGGATATGCTAGAATATCTAGAGCTCTACATAACCAAATTATCCTCTTAACTTTGTAATAATGGATGTACAATTCCTCATTAATCTGTCAGAAATGGATGGGACAAAGGGAGGGACCATCATTTTAATGCTCTCGACAAGGCATTGTTCTCCCATTTGACCCAAATTGCAAGACTAGGATTTCCTTTGAGCCCCATCTGCATTCTCCCTGGTAAAGAAGCATTCTTAGAATACCAAGATTTTGGGAGGGGGGAATATCTCAGTGTGGTTTGCATGTTTCAAATACAGGTGAATCCAATCGATAAGAAGTGGAAAACTTGAATGAAGCTATAGATTTGAATGAGTACTATTCCGATGGAATTGATGAAGAATAATTCACCTTGGAAGCATGTGCCAACTCCGGGCTTCAAAAAAGAGATGATAATTTGGATATAAAAAATGTGATGCATACTCTTGGCAGCAAGGAAGGGATAGAAACACAATCACTAGATTTGGAATTTCACAAAGAGTAGTTCCCTCCTAATCCCAATAAAACTGAGACTTCAAACCTTTGGAGCTGCAAAATTGTTTTAGAAGAGGAAGGTACACTTCTTCACTATGACCCAAAGAAACTAGTATTGTCCCCTGATGGTAAAGATGATCACTAGTACAAGTGTTCCTGCACAATTGACCTTGAGAAGCCAACAATACCTCCTTGGTATCCTCTGTCACATGCCACAATTTGCAAAAACAAATTAATGTTATTTGAGGAACATTGTGTTATATTTTATGCTAAGTTTGTAATTGATGACCAAGTGGGGTCAAGAATAATTAATGTAATTCAGAATATTTTATTTATAAATAAATAAATGATGTGAAAATAGCTTAGGGAAGCTGTTAAAAGAGTGTTTACTGGTCATTTGGTGGAGGATACTGGGTGGAGAGTACACTGACAAGTGGCAGCATCCTCAAACTACTTCCAACTGTTGCAGGTGGAAACTTCCCTATATTTGTGGTCATGATTCCCCAAGAAAGTGGAATTGGAGCAGGTGGCTCATTAAATGAAAACTGACCAAGAACACCTAGGCATCTCTATAAAATTTCCCATTGAAGACAACTGAGGCTACTCATTCGAAGAGGTGATCATTCAGGGTGAATGAATTTACTCAAGAGAAATTCGATGGAGGGGATTACTGAAGTGAGTTTGAGGGGTTAACTGCTAAGACTGAACTTATTGCAGCTATTAGGCTGAAGTTTTGACTGTTGTGAGAAGATTTGAATTACTGAGGTAATTGGACTAGTTAGGTGACATAAGGTCTTAAGGTTATATTCTCCACCCAATACTCTACCAGGAAGAACAGGAACAGGCTCGGGGGTCCCGAGGAAGCGTTGTTTGAGCGTTCTCTAGGAGTTGGTTGGGAGGAACAGCCTCCTTAAGTTGTTGTCGCCTTATCTTTGACAGGTTCTATTTGTCTTCATGTTATTATATTTACTTACCCTCTTAAGTAAAATGTTTACTGGTTTTTAAATACAGGCATGTTAGTATTTAATTAGGGTTTATGAAGAAAGGAGTAATTGTGTAATGATAGACTTGATAATTTGTAGATTATGCTAGAAATAGTAATAAATATGCAAAATGAGAAACATATAGAATTAGAATTCCATACTGTATTTTTCCACGGCTAGCTCAGGCAGTACTCTAGTATAGCTGGGTGTTTATGTAAATATGATGATTCTTTTTACTTTAAATGAAAAATGTAACTACATTCTGCTCTAGTTTGCTTATGATTTCTTCTGTAAAGAAGTAGTAAATAATGTCTACATTAAATGTATTTACTTCAGATAAGAACTAAAATATAGGTATGTAAAAACTTTTAGTAATCATATTACTTAGAGAATTATTTTTCTCATATTAGTATTCTTTAAAAAACACAAAAGCTTACAGTTTAGTAAATAAGTATAGGTATAGTAAATAGACTATTATCTAGGGTTAAGGTTAAGTTTTTTTATTTTATTTTAAAACAATCTTATATACATTTGATTCCAGACAATATGTGTCTCTGTTTTAAGACAGAAGGTTCTAATGTAACCTAAATAGAACCACCGAGGTCATTGAAAGATAAACATAGCATATTCTCAAATTTTGCAGAATTTACCCTAAAAACTTCCTTTATAAAAATAAAACAACTATAAAATTTATTAAAAGAAAATAATAAAACAGAGCTCTGAATCTTTTCTTGTAAAAATTTATTCATTCCTGAACTATAGGGTACACTTAATAATTAACCCTTTTGAACCAAAAACAGAGTAAAATAATACTCTTAAATACAGTAAATTTTCCCATAAACTGTGCACTGGAAATATTTATAAATACAGGATAATAACTCAAATATTACATAAACAAATTGTTAAAAACAAAATCAAATAAGAAGATATGGCTTACAACCTTTAGAACTAAAGGTTGAGGCTCAGGCTCCTTAACCAAACTGAACTATGCAAAATTTATAAATCAAACAGTAACCACTCTTTATTGATAGGTAAAATCCTTAATTCATTTACAAATCCTGACTGATTCACAGTCTTTTCTCATCTTTTAGAATCTATTATAAAAACTAAAATAAACTAGACAGAGGTCGACAGCCTCAATGATTTTAGAGCTGAGCTCTATCATTTTAAAATGAAATAAATTACATTGTTCAAGCAGTAAGGCAGAAAACACAAAATAAAAACCAATTTCCATCACGGCTACGAGAGCCTTCTTCATCCCCGCACAAAGTACCCTCTAAGGGTTTCTAAACTTTTACAAATAATAAACAAGCTTTGAAACTTAAGCTAACAGATAACCGAGGCCGTGTCTTTTCAACTGCAAGAACCAACTTCCAACAACCACAACGTTATGCAGGAAGAAACCCTCGTTGGAACCGAGGCTTACCATTTTGTATGCTCATGTAAAACTGAAGGGTAAGCTCGCTTTCACCTACAGAGCTGGAACCGGGAGCAAGTACCTACAAGTTCCAAACCATATCGTTACAAGTATTTTTTTTACGAATTGTAAAACCCTTATAAGAAAACTAATCTAAAATCGACTTAAGGGTAAGTCCTTACTTGTATAGTTTCGAGTTGAAGCTGAGGAGAAATGGCCACCCCAGGTCGTGTTGGCACCATGCCGGAGGACAAGAAGACTTGGAGTCACCTCTGCGAAGGAAACACAAGGAAATCGACTCAACCAAACGAAGGCTGAAGCTATGAATGTTCAGTTGCAGGTTAAATACAATCATAGCCCTCGAGCCTTAAAGAAAAGCCACTATACGCTCTTACTGTAACTACTTCCTCCAGTAAAAGACCAAAACCATTAACGACCTCTCTCAACAGTCACAGTGTAGAAATTGGAGGTGAAATGCCAAATTTTGAAGGTGGTTACAGGTCTTCCATGGCCGCGAGCTCTCAGCTCGACCAACAAGAAGGAGGAACCCTCAGTATTCAATGCAAACGAATAGGGTTTCATAGTTTTAAGTCAACCCTTGAGTGGATGTAATCATTCCACGTGTCCTTCCAAATATTTCTTCAAGCGTGGGTTGAGTTCCATAGTCAGCGCTGCAACATTAAGATTTTTTCAATCAACCTTTAATCATTTAAACCATACTTTGTGTTATGATTTCCAATGATATATATTATGCCATGGAGATTAGCAAAGCATAGGTTTTAAACCATAACTTATGTTACGAAGTACTATAGACTATTCCAAGTTTTAATTAATTTCCTTTTAATTCATTTGCTAAGACATTGTATAAAGATAATGCAAAGACCACTAATCAGTTTGCATAAAGTCTTATTCATAGCTAAAGGTGCATTCGAGTTGTAAATGGAAGATGCATATAAAATTAAATAAGAGAACATCTTTAGTTAATGAAAGACCTAGGTTAAGGTAAAATAATATACACCTTTGGATGTTAAGTCGTAGGAGTTTAGAGTAACTCTTATTCAGCAAAAGTAGGCTAGGATGATGGTTTAGGAACTACTAAGTAGTTCTTGTTTAAAATTCATTTTATTGATGATCAAAACTAGAATCCAATGTATGCTCCAACTAAGCAAAAGACAGAGTACCATAAATTCATCTTAGCTAAAATCCAGAACAAGTTTGCTTTCTATAAAAGTATTTTGGTGCTTTTGAACTCAAAACAAATAGTAATTGATTATTTCATCGGCATAGTAACTAGGAAGCATTTTATAACTATGCTGACACAACTTATTATACTTTTATCTTGGGAGTTATAACGACAGAAAAGAATTAACTTTACCTCCTTGACGACAAGCAGCATAGTAAACGTTTTCTAAAAACTAGCATCTTAATCATGCTAGGAAAGTAGCTTCTCGACGTGAATTTAAATAACACCCTATTGGATCTTACGCTTACCTGCTAAACCTATAAGGAACCAACAGTCTAATTGAGTTAGCGGAATGCTAAGTAAGCCCCGATCTCATACAAAAATTCTTACCTACTTGACAAAAGTTAATCATCACTATATCTAGCAGCAACAAAATGCAAGTCCTTTTCTAACTCTGATAGATTTTAAGTTGTTAAGTCATTAATAGTATTAACACAGTTTTTTTTAAGATTACATCCATTAGTTTACAGGTTCTTTTAAAGAAGCAATCCCATGTTCTTTTATAAACTGTTTCATTTTCCACTAACCATTAGCAGTTACTTAGCTGCGACTTTAGACATTGTATGTCACTTAAATTTTTTTAAATTTTTACGAAATTTTGGGTTATTACATGTGGTATCAGAGAACAAGGTTCAAACACTAGGCCTTAATGAAGCTCAACTTGCTTATGTGGAACAACAAATTTAAACAAATATGTTGATGTTGTTTTCTTTGAATGATACACACAGAGAATTTTGTTTATGAGTTAATGACAAGTATGGGTAGATTGGGAGAATATGCGAATGAGGAATCTCCTTACACTGAATGAGCTAATCTTCAAAAAGAACCTATACAAGAATATATAACCAATAATTCTTTCAAACTACTACAAACAGTTAAAGAATTAAAATCAGAGATGGAATCAGTTAAGAAAGAAAATGAGAGGATTCTGAGAGCTCAAGAGGAGCTAAATCAGATCTTAATAAAAAGTTTTCATACCGAGGGAAAGGGAAAACGAACTGAGTCTGAAGATATAGGTTATCAGCATAAGTATAAAAAGACTAAACAATTTAAAAACGAAAGTAGCTCATCTTCTGAAGTAGATGGTGAATTATATAAACAAAACTCTCATTATACTAGTGACAGTAGTGAAGATAAACACCATATTAGGAAAAGAAAATATAAACCTTATGAAGAAATCTTTGGGGAGCTCAAGAAGATCAAGCCACCAATATTTAATGGAGAAACTAAGAAGGGGGAAGAAGCAGAATCCTGGCTATCTGGGATGAAGAAATACTTCCAAATTTATAACTATTCTAATCAACTGAAGGCTAGGATGGCTATTTATAATCTTACGGGAAAAGCTGATATATGGTGGCAGGACTTAAAAAGAGTAAAAGGTATAAGAGAGAAAAACATAAATTGGAGCAGATTCAAGAAATATTTCAAAAAGAAATTTTTATGTAAACAATATTATCAGGAAAGGGCTAATGAATTCTACGAGTTAAAATTGGGTACAATGAATATGAAAGAACTGAATAGTAAATTTCTAAGTCTGCTTAGGTATGTGCCATATATTGTGGACAAGAAACCTAAGGTACAATAGTTTCTCAGTTGTTTACCTTATCATATAAAGGACAGGATTGAGTATGACAATCTGAAAACTCTAGAAGAAGCAATGAGAAAAACGAATTTCTATTATGAACAGAATCGTAAAAAGAAGAGTATGGCCAACTGGAATGCCAAAAGGAATAATAACTTTGAACAAAAGAAGAAAGAGTTTGTACCTAATCGAAGTTCTAAAAATAATAACACCAGAAATTTTCATAGTAAGACATTCCAAGGGAAAAAAAATTAATTCACAGACCAATCAGATTAATCAAAGGAATAAAGAAACTGCTAACAACCACAGTAACTATACAAAGAACTTTGAACGAAAGGAACCCATAAACTGTTGGGATTGCAATGGTCCGCATTATGCATCGGTCTGCCCCAATCGGAAGAAGACTGTTAGCAACATACACATAATACAGGAGGAGATGATTGTTGGTGATCTAGCAAGGACAATGCCTAGGATCAATGCAGCATTAGAGAACCGGCAAGCAGACTACCAAACTTCCATGGTGGAAGTGGAAGGTAAGATAAATCAAATACCTATATCTATTTTAATTGATCCGGGAGCTAGTTTAAGCTATATTTCTCCTAATTTGGTAGAAAAGTGTAAGCTTACACTTGAAAAGTTTGCAAGTTCTTGGTTAGCTCAGTTAGCTACTGGTGCAAAGAGAAAGGTAACTAGCTTTGTAAAGAATTGTGCTGTAACTATGGATCAGTTTGAAACTTTTGTTAAGCTCAATGTACTACCTTTAGGTTCATATGATATATTAATTGGTATGGATTGGTTAGAGCAGCATAGGGTGGTTTTGAATTGCTTTGATAAAACCTTTACTTGCATAAATAACGATGGAAAGTTAATAAGTGTAAAGGGAATCCCTAGGAAAACAGTTGTAAGGCAGATTTCTGCTCTGCAGCTTAAGAGAGCTATTAGGAAAGGTTGTAAGGCTTATGCAGTAACAGTAATCAATGAACAAAACATGAACAACACAGATAAATTAAAATTGAAAGATATACCAATTCTAAAGGAATATTCAGATGTATTTTCGAAAGAAATTCCGAGACTGTCTCCGAAACGGGAATTAGATTTTACTATTGAGCTGGTACCTGGTGCAGTGCCCAGTTCAAAAGCCTCGTATCGGATGAATATACTAGAACCAAATGAACTTAAGTCACAGTTAAAAGAACTTATTGGTAAGAATTACATTAGACCCAGTGTGTCTCCCTGGGGGGCACCTGTCATCTTTGTTAAGAATAAGGACGAAACTCTACGACTATGCATAGATTATCGTCAATTAAATAAAATGAATATCAAGAACAGATACCCGTTACCTCACATAGATGATCTGTTTGATAAACTACGTGGAGCCACGGTGTTTTCAAAGATTGATTTACGGTCTGGATATCACCATGTCCCAATTAAAGACGAAGACATCTTTAAAACAACGTTTAGAACTCAATATGGACATTACAAGTTTGTTGTTATGCATTTCGGGCTTACTAACACTCCAGCTATTTTTATGTGTCTAATGAATAATGTAATGCACAAATATCTCGATAAATTTATGGTCGTATTTATTGACGACATATTAATTTACTCAAAATTTGAAGAAGAACACTTAAAAATTGTCTTGCAAGAGTTACGAGAGCATCAATTTTTTGCGAAATTTACTAAATGTGACTTCTTTAAAGATAAAATCGAGTATTTAGGTCATGTGGTGAATAAAGAAGGAATTTTGGTTGACCACAAAAAGATAAAGGCAATCAAAGATTGGCTAGTCCCAAAAGACGTAATTGACGTTTGATCATTCATGGGGATTACCAGTTATTACCGGAGGTTCATCGAAGGGTTTTCAAGAATTGCAAATCCTATAACCTCTTTGCAGAAAAAGGGCAAGAAATTTGATTGGAATCAGAAGTGCGAAGACAATTTTAAAAAGTTAAACAAATTATTAACCACTGCACCAATTTTAAGAATTGCTGACCCTAATCAAGATTTTATAGTATGTACTGACGCATGCAATGACGGTTTAGGTGGAGTATTGACTTAGGAAGGACATGTCATTGCTTATGAGTCTAGGAAACTGAAGATTCATGAAAAAACTCGTAATGTCCATATCGATTTCTTCTGAAGATGGAAGTAGGCTTGCGATCCGAAATGTACGTAGAGACACAAGTTTCTCACACAGGAACCCATAACTCTGAAATATATCAAACAACCTATGAAAACCTAAACAATTAGAATTAGTTGCTGTCATACATGCCTTAAATATGTGGAGTCATCATTTAATTGGAAGGAATTTTATCTTAATGACGGATAATAAATTATTGAAATACCTGTTAGATCAACCTAACTTGAATGCTAGACAATCTAGGTGGCTAGCTTTTCTAAGTGAATATGTTTTCGAAATTCAACACATCAAAGGAAAGGAGAATAAGGTTGTTGATGCAGTAAGTAGAAATGCAAAACTGAATTTTATAGCAGCTATCAGCACTTATACAACAGACTTGGAAGAACAACTTGAAGCTGGAATATAACAAGATGAAAATTACCGAAAATTATAAGCAAAAGTAAAAGAGAATTTAATAGAAAGTCTAAGTACAGGGTACAACTTGAATGAAAAAGGATTATTACTGTATAAAGACAGATTATACATACCTAATGTACCTAAGATTAAGCTATTAATTTTAAACGAAATTCATAAAACTCCTTATTCAGGGCATCCAGGTTATCCGAAAACTATAACCATGTTAAGAAAAGATTATTTCTGGCCAAACATGAAAAATGAACTGACATAATATATTGCTAGATGCTTTGAATGTCAGCAAGTAAAAACTGAACATCAGCATCCAGCTGGGCTACTTCAACCATTGCCTATCCCTAGATGGAAATGGGAGATAATTAGCCTTGATTTTGTTACTGGATTACCTAAAAATCAGAACTTAAATGACTTGATAATGGTAGTGGTTGACAAATTGAGTAAAGCAGCCCATTTTATACCTGTAAAAACTACTTATAAAGCTGCAAATATTGCTGATATTTTATTAAAACAATTTTTTCGGTTGCATGGAATACCGAAGGTGATAATTTCAGACCGAGACCCTAAATTTACAGGTAATTTTTGGAAATCTTTGTTTAAACGATTAAATACTACGTTAAACTTTAGTACCTCTTTCCATCCTCAAACTGATGGACAGACTGAAAGAGTAAATCAGGTATTGGAGGATCTACTCAGAATGTACGTAAAGGAGCATCCAGGTAAATGGGAAGATTATTTACACCTGGTAGAATTTGCTTAATAATCATTATCAAACTTCAACTAGGTATAGTCCTTTCGAAATTCTGTATGGAAGGAAATGCAATACTCCCATCTCTTGGAATAATCCAATGGACAGGTTAGTATTAGGACCGAAATTATTGAAAGAAATGGAATTAATTGTAAAACAAGTACAAGGTAATTTGAAAATTGCGCAAGACTTACATAAAAGTCAAGTAGACCTTAAACGAACTCCAAAGGAGTTTCAGGTAGGTGAACATGTTTTCATTAAGGTGAGACCCAAAAAGAGTTCTCTGAGGTTGGGTAGCTGTGCCAAGCTAGCACCTCGATATTGTGGTCCTTTTGAAATACTGTCTAGGATCGGACAGGTAACATATCAGTTAGCTCTACCACCAAATTTAAGAGTTCACAATGTTTTTCAAATTTCTGTATTAAAAAAATATGTACATGATACTACTCATGTTATTAATTGGAATGATGTGCAGGTGGAACCCGAAGGAGATTTTCTAGTGGAACCGGATTGTATCCTCGAGCAGAGGGAGATCTTGCTTCAGAACCGCACCATTGGTCAAGTGAAGGTGCAATGGAAGCACCTTAGTCCAGAGGAAGCCACCTGCGAATTGGAAAGTCATATGCGGGATGCATATCCAATTCTATTTCAGGGGAAATCTGAGGACGAGGAATAAATAACATCGAGGACGATGTTATAATTTAAGGGGGTGTGTATGTCACATGCCCCAATTTGCAAAAAAAAATTAATGTTATTTGAGGAACATTGTGTTATATTTTATGCTAAGTTTGTAATTGATGACCAAGTGGGTTCAAGAATAATTAATGTAATTCAGAATATTTTATTTATAAATAAATAAATGATGAGACAACAACTTAGGGAAGCTGTTTAAAGAGTGTTTACTGGTCACTTGGTGGAGGAGACTAGGTGGAGAGTACACTGATTCCAGACAATATGTGTCTCTGTTTTAAGACAGAAGGTTCTACTATAACCTAAATAGAACCACTGAGGTCATTGAAAGATAAACATAACCTATTCTCAAATTTTGCAGAATTTACCCTAAAAACTTCCTTTATAAAAATCAAACAGCTGTAAAATTTATTAAAAGAAAATAATAAAACAGAGCTCTGAATCTTTCCTTGTAAAAATTTATTCATTACTGAAATGTAGGGTACACTTAATAATTAACCCTTTTGAACCAAAAACATAGTAAAATATTACTCTTAAATACAGTAAATTTTCCCATAAACTGTGCACTGGAAATCTTTATAAATACAGGATAATAATTAAAATATTACATAAACAAATTGTTAAAAACAAAATCAAATTAGAAGATATGGCTTACAACCTTTAGAACTAAAGGTCGAGGCTCAGGCTCGTTAACCAAACTGAACTGTGCAAAATATATAAATCAAACAGTAACCATTCTTTACTGACAGGTAAAACCCTTAATTCATTTACGAATCCTGACTGATTCACAGTTTTTTCTCACCTTCTAGAATCTATTATAAAAACTAAAACAAACTAGACAGAGGTCGACAGCCTCAATGAGTTTAGAGCTGAGCTCTATTGTTTTAAAATGAAAGAAATTACATTGTTTAGGCCATAAGGCAGAAAACACAAAATAAAAACCAATTTCCATCACGGCTACCAGAGCCTTCTTCACCCCTGCACAAAGCACCCTCTAAGGGTTTCTAAACTTTTACAAATAACAAACAAGCTTTAAAACTTAAGCTAAGAGATAACCGAGGCTGTGTCTTTTCAACTGCAAGAACCAACTTCCAACAACCACAATGTTATGCAGGAAGAAACCCTCGTTGGAACTGGGGCTTACCATTTTGTATGCTCATGTAAAACTAAAGGGTAAGCTTGCTTTCACCTACAGAGCTGGAACCGGGAGCAAGGACCTGCAAGTTCCAAACTGTATCGTTACAAATATTTTTTTTTAAGAATTGTAAAACCATTATAAGAAAAGTAATCTAAAATCGACTTAAGGGTAAGTCCTTACCTGTATAGTTTTGAGTCGAAGCTGAGGAGAGATGGCCACCCCAGGTCGTGTTGGCACCATGCCGGAAGACAAGAGGACTTGGAGTCACCTTTGCGAAGGAAACATAACGAAATCTACTCAACCAGACGAAGGTTTAAGCTATGAATGTTCAGTTGCAAGTTAAATACAAGCATAGCCCTCAAGCCTTAAAGAAAAGCCACTATCTAGTCTTACTGTAACTACTTCCACCAGTAAAAGACCAAAACCATTAACGACCTTTCTCAACAGTCACATCATAGAAATTGGAGGTGAAATGCCAAATTTTGAAGGTGGTTACAGGTCTTCCATGGCCGCGAGCTCTCAGCTTGACCAACAATAAGGAGAAACCCTCACTCTGCAATGCAAATGAATAGGGTTTCGAAGTTTTAAGTCAACCCTTGAGTGGATGTAATCATTCCACGTGTCCTTCCAAATATTTCTTCAAGCGTGGGTTGAGATCCATAGTCAGCGCTGCAACATTAATATTTTTCCAATCAACCTTTAATCATTTAAACCATACTTTGTGTTATGATTTCCAATGATATATATTATGCCATGGGGATTAGCAAAGCATAGGTTTTAAACCATAACGTATGATACAAAGTACTATAGACTATTCCAAGTTTTAATTAATTTCCTTTTAATTCATTTGCTAAGACATTGTATAAAGATAATGCAAAGACCACTAATCAGTTTGCATAAAGTTATTCATAGCTAAAGGTGCATTCGAGTTGTAAATGGAAGATGCATATAAAAGTAAATAAGAGAACATCTTTAGTTAATGAAAGACCTAAGTTAAGGTAAAATAATATACACCTTTGGATGTTAAGTCGTAGGAGTTTAGAGTAACTCTTATTCAGCAAAATAGGCTAGGATGATGGTTTAGGAACTACTAAGTAGTTCTTGTTTAAAATTCATTTTATTGATGATCAAAACTAGAATCCAATGTATGCTCCAACTAATCAAAAGACGGAGTGCCATAAATGCATCTTAGCTGAAATCCAGAACAAGTTTGCTTTCTATAAAAGTATTTTGGTGCTTTTGAACTCAAAACAAACCGTAACTTGATTGTTTCATCGGCATAGTAACTAGGAAGCATTTTATAACTACAATGACGCAACTTATTATACTTTTATCTTGGGATTTATAATGTCAAAACCCCAAATTTTCATAAAAATTTAAAATTTTGAAAATACATAAAATGTTGAGAATGCGGTATGCTAACAGCTAACAGTTATTTATAAAAGAATTGGTTACCAGATTAGTTAATACACAATCTTAATTAAGTAACTTAGCATTCTACTTTTTAATACAAGGTTAGGTTTAACTTGTGTAATAATTCCTCTTTCAGTTTGCTGATGAGTTTTAATTTGCGACAAGTAGGTGGAACTGTCTTGGATTCAGGGGCTTACTTTGATTTTAAGCTAATGCAGAAATCTTTCTTGTCCTTACAGGTTTACAGGTATGAATGATCGAGTAACCCCTTTTAATTCCATAAAGAATTCAGCTGTAATTCTATTTTGCAAAATAAAAAGCTCGGTAAATAAACTGTTACCTATCACTCTACTTCTATGAGGTAAAACACTTAGTTTGTTTCTTTCAATTATTTTTGTCAACGATATATACATATAGAAGAGTTCCTTTCTTATATGTAAATAGCGATAGTATTTATTCTCCTGGTTCACCACTTGTGATCTTTGTCATAAGTTAATTTCACCTAGAGTGTATAACCTGTAATGTTGTAATGATTGTTCTAACAGTAAAATACATTATCAACTTATAATATTAGTATAAGCAATTGCTGGTTATTCATCTTCTGTAATGAAGATTGCTGCCTATAAGGTTCTAAACATTACAGTGCAATACCAAGTCCTAAGGACTTAGAGTTTAGTGGGATGGTTCCGCTCCAGTTTCTTATTTTATTTTATAATACTTATTTTGGATTAAGCCTCTGACCACATTAATTAACTTATGTCAATTCTTCAAGAGAGATTGATTTATTAACGCATGCAAGTACTAGACAGTTCTAAAAGATTATGTTACTAATCAATAACATGGAGAAGCTAGAAGTACTTGTCATGGTTGGTAAATAGCCAAAAATTATTAAACTTTGTTGATATGAGCTATGTACAGGACTCATAGCCATCATCCGAGTATTTGCCACCCACTGATCTATAATTTCTATGATATTCAAAGATACATACACAAATTATCTTGTTTATAATGCATTCAAGTTTACCAGTAGTTCTGATTATAAACAGATAAGGTTTATAAAGTTCACAATCTCAATTAAAACTATGTTCTATAACATTATCAAGTCACAACATAAATGTTGGTGACAATATGATTAGCTATGCAAAGTTTGTTAGTAATACTTTATTATCATAGTTTGGCTAAGGGCGGAAATAGCCCTTTTTCTTTGCATCTCCTAAGTATCATAAGATTTACTTTATTAACCTAGTTTCAATAGCTCAAGGCTAATCAACATAAGTAATTATAATATTTATGCTATGACTAATTGGATAATCAATCAATGATGAACTAAGGTTCCAAGCCTAAATAATTTGGGCAAGTATAAACATAACATACTTTGGGTATGTATCAACATAAAAATACTTTGGCATGAATATGGTTTATGAGATTCGTTGATTTCATGGTCAACCAAAAGCTTGATATGAATAAATATTTAATTACAAAGTTTTATAATGTAACATGCAATGGGTAAAGGATGTGGCATTAGACCACTCCCTCGATTGGATCATGTATAGGGTTATGTAATTAAAAGGCTTGAAATTGCCTCGTCCCAAACTATGCGACGACTATAATAAGCTTAGCAATGATTTGAGAGTTTATAGATTATGTCTTCATAGTTTATACCATGCAATTGTTGGTTGACTCCAGGATAACGTGGAACCTTTGTAAATGATTGCCACACTATATGATTGCGCTTAAACTATGTTTGAATAATTGGAAATTGATTTGCGTGCAAGAACTATACTAATTACCCATTGCATGGTTGATTTATTTGCATGAACACGTGGTTCTTTCTCAGCCAAGTGTTGGGAGTATAAGGGTTTACGAACCCTACTCTTTGTCATTCTTCTCCATTGTTTTCGGGCCTTCGGGCCGCTCTACAATTGCTCCATGGCCGCCATGCTTACCCTACTGTGAATGATTAAGAGCTCTACGTCCCGGTTACATTATTCAATCCACCTTCGTCGTCCTCGAAACCTTGCTTGCATTGTGAGTTTATCCTACAATGGTTTGAGGAGAGCCGTGACACTTTGCTTATAGCTTGGACTATTTGTAGTTTTCTTGGGTCCGCTCCTCCACGACTTGCTTGTTGGGATTGTTTTAAAGGGCTATGAGTTTTATCCTGGCAATAATTTGTTAAGGACCATGACTTAACTTACGACCTGGTCTGTCACAGGGTTTGTGAGAGCGTGTTCTTATGCTTCAGTTTGTGACAGTTTTGAGCTCTATTGTCTGCTTCTTGCTTGGCCATTGCTCCGTTCTCCTTGATGCTGCTAGCAGTGGTTTGTGCACTCGTTAGACCCGTCTCTGTAACAAGAGAGATGAAGGGTTTGCTTTTCGTCTTGCTGGTGGCGGCACTCCTGTTCGTTGGTGGCTACATTACCTTTGCTCCCAGGTAATAAAAATTCTTTTAACAGTTCTTAAAACTTGTTCTTAGCTCAGTTGTGATATAATGCAATACTATTAACGTTTGTGGGTTATCTTACAAGTGACAGTTACATCTCTCTTCGCAGCTGGTGCAAATGCATGGGGTCGGCTTCTTGCTTACGGGTAAGCCCTGGTCAACCCATGGCAATCCATGCTTGTTCAGTTATTAGGGAATAGCTCGGTTGGTTGTGGCATGTACGTGACCCTTCGTGGTTTAATGTTTCTTGGTTGCTTGTTTTAGTTTTTACTAAACCCTTGCTGTTAGCAAGGTTTTTCGGCTTATGCCGTGACTTGTAAATTTGGTTTTTACTAGTTTTGTGTATAGTTATGTAAAGAAAAGTATGCGGCCTGTCAAGCCATCCTTTGTTTAACTTTAAGTGACGAGATGTATCTGTCTTGAGCTCGGACTCGGTTATTTTGATGCTCTAAATGTAATTTTTGTGCACTAGGGTTTCACCCTATTTCGACTATGTAAAGATATTTTTACTGTTTAAATTATCTTCCATTAAAATGTATTATTATTATCTATTCTGCTATTTCTTTCTATCATAATAATTGTTTATAAGCTCGGTTATTCGAGCAAGGTTAAATTCTGTTAGTAGCCTGTGTATAAAATTTCTTTAATTAATCTGTAGGTTAGTTTAATAATACATGTTA
This sequence comes from Pseudotsuga menziesii, assembly GCA_001517045.1. Classification (NCBI taxonomy): domain Eukaryota; kingdom Viridiplantae; phylum Streptophyta; class Pinopsida; order Pinales; family Pinaceae; genus Pseudotsuga; species Pseudotsuga menziesii. The sequence continues at coordinate 9,913 of LPNX010989669.1, read as the reverse complement.
AATACTTGTTTGTTACAGATATGTAGTGGTTGTACTTTCGTTGTTATTTTTTTTCTCTGTCCTTATGGCACTGTAATAATATTTTATAGTTGATGTTTCAGAAAACTAAATATTCCAAATCTTTGGATTAGTGCTTATCTGATTATATTGTTATTACTATGAATTACAATGTTTATGCTATAAATTATAATGTTATAATGTTAATACTATAATTTATACTGTTTAATATTACGAGGGTTTCGACCCTGTACATTCTTTTATAATTAATTTTTGTTTAGTTTATTTAAATGAATTTCTTCATATATAAATAATATTTATTAAAATATTATTTAACATTGTATTCAGTCTATTTGATAAGTACCTAAATAGGTTTTGTTATTATTTCTTTGTTACATTTTTATAATTGATGTTCTTAATTTATTTATAATAAGAACTATACTAGAATTACCCTACTTAAAATATGAACATTTGTAGAAATAGTTAAGCAGTATATACAATAAAATAACTCTGTAAAATAACTTGGTTCTTTCTTCATAGAAATACATGAATGTTTATTTAAGTTAAATTTTTTACATATGTGACAGATTAGTAGTTTCATTTTGCAAAAAAACAGTTATGAATAAGATAAATAACCTATCTACAGTAGTCAACATATTAAAAGAAATAAATATGTTGTTTGAAAAGTATTATGTATATTTCTTTGCTAGCATTCTTAATACAATAGTCTGGTTTTTAAACCATAACTTAATTAGACATATTAGTATTATTTCCAGAAAAACATCTATATACAGAAATAAATTACTCCCTTGTTCTGAAATACAAAATAACTCTAATCAATCCAGATTTCTATCATATCTTCATCTATCTTAAACACACTACCTGTGCTAGAGTACGGTCTGGTTTACCCAAACGGGGAAAAACACAGGTAATATTATCTCATTCAATTACAATTTCAACATTCAACAACTAAAAGGTTATAAATTCTAACAATTCATTACATAACATATAAATCTTGCATTATTCATTCATTCTCAGAAATAAACTTTAACACAACAAATAAAAGACAGTAGAACCTGTTTTTAAAGCTGGATGACAACAGCGTTGGGAGGTTATTCCTCCCTACCAACTCCTAGAGAGCACTCAAACAACATCTTCTCAGGACCCCCGAGCCTGTTCCTGGTCTCCTTGGCTGGGAACTGGTGGAGCAAGCAACAAAATACTAGTTCAATGACTCAGTACTAACTCTGCACTCGGCAGCAAGATCTTTTAGCTGAAAAGTTGTACTAGATCATTCTCTGCAATTTACTCCTCAAACACCTTCCATAAATTCCCTTCCCAATGAAATCCTTTGAAGTACATTCATATGAATGATTCTCTTCTTGGAATGAGAAGCCTCAGCTCTCTTCAATGGGATTTTTTATTAAGATTGCCTAGGTCTTTTTGGGTTAGTTGTCATTAATTGAGCCACCTGCTCTGATCCCACTTTCTTGGGGGATCATGACCCCAAATGTAGGGAGGTTGCCACCTGCAACATTGTAAGTGTTTGAGGATGCTGCCACTTGTCTATTTGCTCTCCACCCAGTCTCCTCCACCAACTTGACCAGTAAACACTCTTTTAACAACTCTCCCAAGCTGTTGTCTCCACTTTTATTTATTTATAATTAAAATATTCATAATTACATTCAACCTCCTTGACTCTGCTGAGTCATCAATTACAACTTAGCATAAAATTTAACATAATGTCTTGGAATAAAAATCAAATAAGATAATATTATTTGAAAAATTGGGGCATGTGACATATAACGACAGAAAAGAATTAACTTTACCTCCTTGAAGACAAGCAGCATAGTAAACTTTTTCTAAAAACTAGCATCTTAATCATGCTAGGAAAGTAGCTTCTCGACGTGAATTTAAATAACACCCTACTGGATCTTACGCTTACCTGCTAAACCGGTAAGGAACAAGCAGTCCAATTGAGTTAGCGGAATGCTAGGTAAGCCCTGATCTCATACACAAATTCTTACCTACTTGACAAAAGTTAATCATCAGTATATCTAGAAACAGCAAAATGCAAGGCCTTTTCTAAATCTGATAGATTTTAAGCTGTTAAGTCATTAATACTATTAACACAATTTTTTTTAAGATTACATCCATTAGTTTATAGGTTCTTTTAAAGAAGCAATCGCATGTTCTTTTATTAACTATTTCATTTTCCACTAACCATTAGCGGTTACTTAGCTGCGACTTTAGACATTGTATGTCACTTAAAAAAATTTAAATTTTTACGAAAGTTTGGGTTATTACATGTGGTATCAGAGTACAAGGTTCAAACACTAGGCCTTAATGAAGCTCAACTTGCTTATGTGGAACAGTAAATTTAAATAAATATGCCGATGTTGTTTTCTTTGAATGATACACACAGAGAATTTTGTTTCTAAGTTAATGACAGGTATGGATAGATTGAGAGAACATGTGGATGAGGAGTCTCCTTACACTAAACTAAGTTTGAAGATATAGGTTATTAGCATAAGTATAAAAAGACTAAACAAGTTAAAAACGAAAGTAGCTCATCTTCTGAAGTAGATGGTGAATTATATAAACAAAACTCTCATTATACTAGTGACAGTAGTGAAGATAACCACCATACTAGGAAAAGAAAATATAAAACTTATAAAGAAATCTCTACATAGTTCAAGAAGATCAAACCGCCAACATTTAATGGAGAAACTGAGAAGGGGGAAGAAGCAGAATCCTGACCATCCGGGATGAAGAAATACTTCCAAATTTATAACTATTATAATCAACTGAAGGCCAGGATGGCTATTTATAATCTTACGGGAAAAGCTGATATATGGTGGAAGGAATTAAAAAGAGTAAAAGGTATAAGAGAGAAAAACATAAATTGGAGCACATTCAAGAAATATTTCAAAAAGAAATTTTTATCTGAATAGTATTATGAGGAAAGGGCTAAGGAATTCTATGAGTTAAAACTAGGTACAATGAATATGAAAGAACTGAATAGTAAATTTCTAAGTCTGCTCAGGTATGTGCCATATATTTTGGACGAGAAACCTAAGGTACACCGGTTTCTCAGTTGTTTACCTTATCATATAAAGGACAGGATTGAGTATGACAATCCGAAAACTCTAGAAGAAGCAATGAGAAAAACGAATTTCTGTTATGAACAAAATCGTAAAAAGGAGAGTATGGCCAAATGGAAGGCCAAAAGGAATAATAACTTTGAACAAAAGAAGAAAGAGTTTGTACCTAATAGAAATTCTAAAAATAATAACACCAGAAATTTTCCTAATAAGAATCTCCAAGGGAATAAAATTAATTCACAAACCAATCAGAGTAATCAAAGGAATAAAGAATTTGCTAACAACCACAGTAATTATACAAAGAACTTTGAACGAAAGGAACCCATAAAGTGTTGGGAATGAAATGGTCTGCATTATGCGTCAGTCAGCCCCAATCGGAAGAACACTGTTAGCAACATACACACAATACAGGAGGAGATGATTGTTGGTGATCTAGCGAGGACAAGGCCCAGGATCAATGCAGCATTAGAGAATGAGCAAGCAGACTACCAAACTTCCATGGTGGAAGTGGAAGGTAAAATAAATCAAATACCTATATATATTTTAATTGATCCAGGAGCTAGTTTAAGCTATATTTCTCCTAATTTGGTAGAAAAGTGTAAGCTTCCAGTTGAAAATTTTGCAAGTTCTTGGTTAGTTCAGTTAGCTGCTGGTGCAAAGAGAAAGGTAACTAGTTTTGTAAAGAATTGTACAGTAACTATGGATCAGTTTGAAACTTTTATTAAGCTCAATGTACTACCTTTAGGTTCATATGATATATTAATTGGTATGGATTTGTTACAGAAGCATAGGGTGGTCTTGAATTGCTTTGATAAAACCTTTACTTTCTTAAATAACGATGGAAAGTTAATAAGTGTAAAGGGGATCCCTAGAAAAACAACCATAAGGCAGATCTCTGCTCTACAGCTTAAGAGAGTTGTTAGGAAAGGCTGTAAGGCTTATGCAGTAATAGTAATCGAAGAAGAAAACATGAAAAACATAGATAAATTAAAATTGGAATATATACCGATTCTAAAGGAATATTCAAATGTATTTCTGGAAGAAATTTCAGGAATGCCTCCGAAACAGGAATTAGATTTTACTATTGAGTTGGTACCTAGTACAGTGTCCAGTTCAAAAGCCCCTTATTGGATGAATATACTAGAACTAAATGAACTTAAGTCACAGTTAAAAGGACTTATTGATTAGAATTACATTAGACCTAGCGTGTCTCCCTGGGGGGCACCTGTCATATTTGTTAAGAAGAAGGACGAAACTCTACGACTATGTATAGATTATCGTCAATTAAATAAAATGACTATCAAGAATAGATACCCGTTACCTCGCATAGATGATCTGTTTAATCAACAACGTGGAGTCATGGTGTTTTCAAAGATTGATTTATGGTCTGGATATCACCAGGTCCGAATTAAAGACGAAGACATTTTAAAAACAATGTTTAGAACTCGATATGGATATTACGAGTTTGTTATTATGCCTTTCGGGCTTACTAACGCTCTAGCTGTTTTTATGTGTCTAATGAATAATGTAATGCACAAATATCCGGATAAATTTGTGGTCGTATTTATTGACGACATATTAATTTACTCAAAATCTGAAGAAGAACATAAAGAATACTTAAAAATGGTCTTGCAAGAGTTATGAGAGCATCAACTTTTTGTGAATTTAGTAAATGTGACTTCTTTAAAGATAAAATCTAGTATTTAGGTCATGTGGTGACTAAAGAAAGAATTTCGGTTGACCCTGAAAAGATAAAGTAAATCGAAGATTGGCCAGTCCCAAAAGACATAACTGATGTCTGATCATTCATAGGGATTACCGGTTATTACCGGAGGTTCATCGAGGGGTTTTCAAGAATTGCAAATCCTATAACCTCTTTGCAGAAAAATGGAAAGAAATTTGATTGGAATCAGAAGTGCGAAGACAATTTAAAAACGCTAAAAAAATTATTAACCACTGCACCAATTTTAAGAATTGCTGACCCTAATAAAGATTTTATAGTATGTACTGACGCATGCAATGACGCTTTAGGTGGAGTATTGACTCAGGAAGTACATGTCATTGCTTATGAGTCTAGCAAACTGAAGATTCATGAAAAAAATTATGCGATCTATGACTTAGAATTAGCTACTGTCATATATACCTTAAAGATGTGGCGTCATCATTTAATTGGAAGGAAGTTTATCTTAATGATGGATAATAAAGGATTGAAATACCTGTTAGATCAACCTAACTTGAATGCTAGGCAAGCTAGGTGGCTAACTTTTCTAAGTGAATACGATTTTGAAATTCAACACATCAAAGGAAAGGAGAATAAGGTTGCTGATGTAATAAGTAGAAATGCAAAGCTGAATTTTACAACAACTATCAACACTTATACAATAGACTTGGAAGAAAAACTTGAAGCTGGAATAGAACAAGATGAAAATTAACAAAAATTACAAGCAAAAGTAAAAGAGAATTTAATAGAAAGTCTAAGTAAACGGTACAGCTTGAATGAAAAAGCATTATTACTATATAAAGACAGATTATATGTACCTAATGTACCTAAGATTAAGCTATTAATTTTAAACAAAATTCATAAAACTCCTTATTCAGGGCATCCAGGTTATCAAAAAACTATAACCATGCTAAGAAAAGATTATTTCTGGCCAAACATGAAAAATGAACTGGCAGAATATATTGCTAGATGCTTTGAATGTCAGCAAGTAAAAATTGAACATCAGCATCCAGCTGGGATACTCCAGCCATTTCCTATCCCTAGCTGCAAATGGGATATAATTAGCCTTGATTTTGTTACTAGATTATCTAAAAATCAGAACTTAAATGACTCGATAATGGTAGTGGTTGACAAATTGAGTAAAGCAACCCATTTTATACCTGTAAAAACTACTTATAAAGCTGCAAATATTGTTGATATTTTCTTAAAACAAATTTTTCGGTTGCATGGAATACTGAAGGTGATAATTTCAGACCGAGACCCTAAATTTACAGGTAATTTTTGGAAATATTTTTTTTAAAGGATTAAATACTACGTTAAACTTTAGTACCTCTTTCCATCCTCAAACTGATGGACAGACTGAAAGAGTGTTGACGGGCGTACTTGATTCGGCCCGCAACGGGGGAGACGACCCAGTCCGGGATCCTTAAAACAGGTTCCAAGCTGTTTCAGGTAGTCGTTCCCGACAGGTTTATAGGCTCTGTTGGCCTGGGATCCTAAAGGGTAGTTAGTGCTATTGGTTAGAAGGTACTTGAACCTTGATGATAAATTAAAGTTAAAGCTGAGTTTCAGGCTACTGTTATATGTACACAATATACACAGATTTGTTATATAGATACCGCCTAATTCAAAAACTAACAGAAACTAATACACTACTGTTTAACCATATACACAAATGTACAACATTCACATCAATGTAATAAAGTAAAATGTCTCTGCAGAAACATGTGTAATTATATCCACTGTTTTAATCTAAAGCATAAAAATAACAGTAAATCCTAAAATTCTATTCTAACCTCTATCCCGATCAGGAGCAGAATTAAACTAATGCTGATTCTCGGCAATACTGGGAACCGTAA
>LPNX010989661.1:2800-61258 GCA_001517045.1 Pseudotsuga menziesii | reverse complement strand
TGACAACAATGAATTGATTATAGAGCCGTCGCTTAAGCGACACTTAGGAGAATAGACGTCGCTTAAGCGACACTTAGGATGATAAAAATTTTAGCGCCGTCGCCTAAGCGACACTTAGGAGAATTGCCGTCGCTTAAGCGACATGTATGCCCACCATTTCAAAAAAAAATTTAATCTTTCTGATTTTTGGCACGGTTAAAAGAAAAAATCCACGCGCCGTCGGAAAAAACCGTCGGATTTTGGATCGAAATGTACTAGTGCTTTTTTTTCTCCAATAGTTTTGCAAAATGCGAGTATATTGGGTGGTTGGGAGGAATAAGTGTTAGCTTCCCCACCTAGGTTCAAATCTCACTTGCTTCTTTGTAGTTATTATTATGCAGTTTTTATATTCAAACCCAAACCCACTTTAAGAAACCACATGTGATTTCATTCTTACCTTATTCTTTTTTTTAACTTTTATCTTTTCTTTTTAAACTTTTCTTTTCTTTTCTTTTCTTTTACCTCTTTTTTTGGGGTGGTACTTTTACCTTTTTTTATTTTTTTGAGGACAAAGTCCTATTTTTTTGGGAAACCCAAATCTACAAAAGGTGTAAATAATGTTGTCGAAGACATGTATAGCTCTCATACCACTGTAACATCCATAGTTGGAAATTATCAATTAAGTAATTTCTAAAATAACCCACATATCCATAGATAATAAAATATGAATAAATTAATAGATAAGTCCAAATTACAATTGAGGGTCGTTATTTATATTTTGGCGGAATATCCTTTCATTAAGAGTCATGTATTTTCATAAAGACATTCTTAATTATTATTATTTATTGTTTATATATGTTGATGTTTATTATTATCATTACTATTATTATTGTTTGTTGTTATTATTTAAATTTGTTACAACACTACTATTAGAATCACAATTCAAAAAGTTCAAACGAAAGTTAAGTACCTGTTGGATGAAGTAGTTACAACTTTTGATAATGGGTCAGTAAAAATTAAAACAATTGATGGCTCACAAGTTTCCTTTGTAGTAAATGGACATAGAATCAGACTTTATCATCAACCAACATCTAAACAGGATTTTATACAGAATGTTTTGCAGTAGAATGAAATGGAATTAGCTTAAGGGTAAGCTATTCCTTCTACTCCTTATCCTTGAAAAGTATTTTGGGTTATTATCACTTGTATAAATGTAAATATGTGCTTGTTTATTTGAATAAATAAGAGTCATTTCTAATAGATTGTTTACAAGGGACTCTTTTTATTTTTATTATATATGTCTTCATGAATAAATTGAATCATCTAACAAGTGGTTTTGTAGTTTGATTACAAGTATTATATATCTATAAGCAGCTCATGGAGTATTAGTTGGAAAAGGGAAGTATGTTAAAACACTCATCAGGTATCTTAACCTTTCTTGGGGTACTTTTGAAATTTGGAGCTTATAGTAAAAATTAAAAAATTATAATCCTGTGTATATCATTATTAACCAGCTCTTCTATGATTCATATGGTTTTTGCTATTTTTATTCATACATGTATATTTCTGATTTACTCTTTTGAACAGTTGCTTGATAGACCTACTTTCACTATCATATTTTTCATATTCTCATCTTACACCTAAGGATTACTAGTTCATCTTATGCTTGTTATCAAAACTTGTCTCTCAAGTATTTGAGTGATAACTCGAGAGTAAGTGGAATTTTTGTCTATGGGGAACATTACTTTTATTTTATGAAGAAGAAGGATTGTAAGGTTAAAAGAACAACTTTAAGTTATTCTCTTTTGACATGATCTATGGTTATGGCCATTATGAAATTACTTATAAGTTTATTTTACAAAAAAATTGAACTATATGTTTAGCAAGACTTAACATGCTCTAGTACAAATTGGATTCCATATATTTAATATCATTATATAAGGCAAGCCCATCGAAGTGCTCAATAGGATTGCTGGCAGCAGGTCAATGCTAAGTAAAAACTCAAAACACGAAAGCTCGATAAATGCAAGTAAACCCGTTGGGGTACTGAATAGGCTCATTGGTAGCGAGACTATGCTTGCATGGTACCATCGTAAACCCGTCGGGATACTAAACAAGAATGCTGGAAGTGGGATGATACCTAGTAAAAGAGATAGGGTTAATGCACTACTATGCACATAGTTCATAAAACAATGATAATATAAAGAATTTTTTTTAGAAGTTATGAATAATCAAGTCATGGCCAATTGTTTAACATGTTGTTTGAGAATGGTTGTAAGTTGGGTTTGACCCTAGCCATCTAATTCAACATATACCTAGGATGTCATTATCCTAGAAGTGCGATATATAGCTGTAAATCTCACATACTCTGGGGTAAACTTAAATATTTTGTGATGACATGATATATTTAAAATGAGGCATATATGACTATCTTTTCCTATGGCATTCTTTTTGGTTAAATTATTATCATTCAAGCGGTCTTTCTAAGCACTCTTATACTTTTCATGAATATATATATCTGAATCATTTCCATTTACTAGTTAGTTTTTTTTCTTTTTTCTTACAAATTAATAAACAACATAATAGAACTCTTTAATTTTTCTTTTCTAGAACAATAAATTATTCTCTCTTCTATGGGTTGAGGACACGCCATATCTTTTGTTTGGAGGGAAGGATTGGGAAAATTAGATTTTTTTTACTTTTCATTATTTATGATAGAGCTATTTATCTCTAACAAATGATAACTGTTTTTAGGATAATATAAGCAATGGAACTTGATTATAGCATGAAGCATATTTTTACAGAAAAATCAATATGAAGAATCAAATGAACATCCAAATGAAATACCAAATGACGATCTGAATAAAACACTGTAATATTATAGCACTTATAATTAAAATTTCCTAGCCAATTATTTTTTTTTGGAAAATAATCTTTACCTTCATGTAAATGCTTAGAATTTTTTCTTATCATTTCACTGTTGATACCCTTATCCTCTTACCCAATCATGCATGTAAACTATCAAATGACCAATTTTCTTGATTATAAATGTGATTTATACTTTTCATGTCATATGTTCAACCTATCCAAAGTTTTACTTTGGACATGGTTGAATTAATTTTAAGCCTTTTGAACTTACTTATGTATATGCCCCGTTCTAGATCACGTGTGAAAATTCCCTATGACAGTGTGATCTGTTATCTTTCTTTTTGCTCAGTGGGACCTGTCATTTCTCTGGTTTGGGGGAATGTTGATCCTAGATTTATTATCATGTATTAGAATTAAATTACTCAATTAAACATATGTTTTATTATATTTTTGCATATTTTATGTCACGTAGATCACTATTCAGCTCAGGTATGTATGAATTTAAGGTTTATATAAAATCCATTTATTATTATCATTTTATGATTTTATTAATTAAAATTGACATTATTGAAGCATGCTTGATATATTAATTGATTGGTATATTTTTTTGTATGTTATATAATATTTTTGGGATAAATTAACAACATGTACGCATTCATTTTTCCATGCATAGATCATGTCCAACTCGTCATTCAGCTCATTGTGTGAAACTCGTTGGTAGTTTTCCAGGTGTTAAAATGTGTTACTATAGACTATAGTTATAAAGTGTACCCGTAAATAGACATTTTGTTCGTTCTAGATATGCTCCCAATATATCTATCTCACGGTCTAGCTCGCTATTCATCTTTCCATCCAGATCGCTAACCAAACTATGCGCTATTGAGAATTAATTTCAGGCATTAAAATGTGAAACAATTCTACGAATGACTTGTTGTCCACGTGTCTAGGTAGTGAATCCTGTTTCTAGATGATCCACCAGCTTGCAGCCTCCTTTGTCGACACCTCACTAATAGAACACACATTTGCTTGATTTATTGGCCCACGTTCTAGAAGACTCACTGGTGCACTCTCCTCTGCTCGCCACCAATTCACCTGCTGCGTTAAGGAAGGATTTGTGCACAACATCTGAGAACCGTTTGTAATGGAGAAGGAGGTTGTGCGTTATACTGTCCAATGAACATAACCAAACTCATGCTGAAGAAGTGAATATCCTGTGCATTAGCCTACGATCAGTTAAACGCCTTTATAGTTGACTAAATTTAGAGAATAGTCGACCACTAAAGGGTCGACTTGCTCATCTCTCTAAACAAATATATATACTAGCCTCTATGTGAGAGCTTAGTTAGTTCACAGTTTTATCAGTTCATGCTTTGATTTGTTCTTGAGCCCATTGTAACTCTGTTCCATCGTTTGAATAAAGAGTTGTATGCTTTGTTGTTGACAATTGAGTTTGAGTAGAAGTTAGCCAGGAACCACCCTTGATTGCTGAGAGGCCCCCTCATCAACCAGAGTTTCTTTCCTTTTTCTTATTTATTTCTTTTATTTTTTCTGTTGTAGTTAGTTTTGTTTCCAATTAGTTTTATTCTTTCATTTGCTTCATGTAATGCATTTGATTTCTAGAATTAAATAACTAGATTGCGCGCATAGTTTGCTTTCAAATTTACTTTTAGTCGTTTTATTTCCATTTTACTGTTCATTTTATTTACAAGCAAATAGAATAGATTTCTTTTATCAAGTTAAATAGATTCAATTCTGTTTATTTCCTTTTTGTTGTAAGTTATCAGTTATGCAATTTAAAATTCAGTTTAGTTATTAACATGTAATGATTTCTTTATGTTCATGAATTTGTTTAAGATCATTTCACTATTAAATTTGCTTTATAAGTAGGTTTACTTATCGTCTTTATGCATTAGATTTACATCTGCATGAATTTAGCTGAAGATTAGCTCATTTAGGTTAATTTCCATCATTTTAACTGTGCAGACTGTCATTCGGACATCCTGTTTAAACTGTCATTCAGCCATGCCTTTCAGACCTACAATTCAGTTTGTCATTCAGTCCATAGTTTTGTTTTTAGTGTTTTTAAAGATTGTTTTCGGTTATGTTTCCTTAATGTTTGAAGTATGCTTTGACTTAGATACTTAGATAATAGTTTTATTTAACATTGAAGTTAAAGTTAGAGTGTTTTAGGTTACTTATTAAAGTCTTGACATTTTCTTTACTTCTTTTCACCTTGAACATGTTTTGAACTATGTTATGTTTTGTTTCTGATTTTTTTTTGCTGGTATACTATTTTGTCCTTATGCCTTTGGATTTATTTATCCTTTACATGTAAAATTCAGTGTTATATATGTTACCCTTAGTATGTTTTTATTTTATTCATTTTTACATTGTGTGATTACTGAAAGATACTTGTAGGACATAATTTAAAGATATTCCTATTAAGTTTTCTATTTGTTTATTTTTATTTAATTTTATTTATTAATTTTTCTACTTGTTTGTTTTATTAAGTTTTTTAATTGCTTATTAATTAGGTCTTGTTTGCATCTTAGTTTTCTATTTGGAAAAGATTAGTTGTTAATATTATCTTTTTCAATTTAAATTTATTTACTTATAGAATAAATTATCAATTATTTAGTTTAATATTTTGTTCCAGTTTAATTACCTTAATAATTGAATTCTTAGGAGTTTGACAAGGTTTTTCATCTTGAAAATATCTTTGATCTTTTGTTTGTTAAAATATTTTCATGAAACAATAGGAACCCCTCTACCTTCGCATATATTTTGTGTCAACTCTAATCCTACCAACTTCTTTCGATAATTAAATATTAGGTGAATTAATCTAGAAATTATAACACCCAATACAGTGTTTGAATCATCCAAATAATTTTTTGTTCAGCAGGTGGCAGGAGCAATGTAATCAACTTCTGTAGTGGATAAATATATTGATCCTTGCTTCTTACTCATCCATGCAACTAAAGAAACACCTAAGAAGAGTTCACCTCCACTTGTGCTTTTTATTTCATCCAAAAAAATTTCCCAATCATAATATGAATATGTAGTTAACTGAATATTTTGATTTCTAGGATACCATAGACCATAAGTCATTGTTCCCTTAAAATATTTAAATATCCTATTCACAACCACCAAATGCATTTGATTATGCACACACTAAAATATTCCTACCATTCCAACAACTTGCATTATATCAGGGAGAGATGTTGTGATGTATAAGAGACTTTCTATCCTTGACTGATATGTTCTCTAATCATTATCAAGTGAGGGATCGTTCTTGCTACATTTACAGCCAACAACCATAGGTTTATTGATAGGTGATGAGTATTCCATTTTAAATTTCTTCAACATCTCCTTCAAATACTTCTCTTGGGAGAGAAATAAACCTTCATGACTCTGAATAATGGTAGGACCAAGAAAGAATGACATCTCTCCTATCAATGACATCTCAAACTCAGATTGCATGGAATTAGCAAACCAGTGCATAGAAGAATCATTAGTGCATCCAAATATAATGTTCACATACACCAAAACTACTAATATATTATCACCTTCATATTTGATATACAAGTTACTGTCAACATTACCTTTCTTGAAACCTTTGTCCTATAGATATTTATCCAATCTATGATACCAGGATCTTGGTGCTTGTTTCAATTCTTATAGAGCCTTCTTCAGTTTGCAGACATTGTAAGGAACGTTTGTTAGTTGGAACCCTTTAGGTTGTTCTATATAGAATCCTTCTTCTAGATCTCCATTGAGAAAATCTAACTTAACATCCATCTGATACACTATGAAGTTCTTGTGAGTGGCATAGGAAAGAAACATTTTGATAGCTTCCAATATTGCTACTAGTGAAAAAGTTTCATCAGAATATTATCCCTCAACTTGGGCATACCCTTTATAAACCAATCGAGATTTATTCCTTACAATCTATCCTTCTTCATTCATCTTGTTTTCAAACTTGGGAATTGGTTTCTATTACATTTTTATCTTCAGATATAGAAACCAATTCCCAAGTTTTATTTTTCTTAATCTGATCAAGGTCTTCATTCATGGCTTTAACCCAATATTCATCCTCACTAGTCTCTCTAAAATTCTTAGGTTCCATCATATATAGGAAAGAAATATAAGATTTTTCTGAAGATTTGATCAACTTTCTTCTTTTCTGCACTCCTTTATTCTTGTCACCAATTATCTGAGTTTCAGGATGATTCTTTTGAATGATTCTAGAGGGTGATTTTGTTTCTGTCTGTTGTCTTAAATCTTTCCGAGTGTTTGTGAGGAAATTTTGATGCAAAAGGAACTATTTTACAACATTTAAAACATTTAAAGGGAATCTTTACTTTCTATTTACTTGAACCCTGCTTGAGTCTCCATACAAATTTGTCCTTAGCCACATCTTTAGAACCAATGTTTTTATCTTCTTTAAAAGAATATTCTCTACTGGTCGATTTGTCTTTACCAATCACCATTTCATAGGTTGTTATAATACCTATGAGTTGGTCAATAGACAGATTTTTTTAATCACTCAATTCTTCTATTGCTGATAGTTTTGTATTAAATCTCTCAGGCAGAGATATTAAAATTTTCTGAACTAAGAATGCTTCAGCAACATTTTCATGAAGACATTTCATGGAATTCACAGTATATTCTATTCTTAGGAAATATTTACTGACTATCTCACCGTCATTCATCTTTATTTGTTCAAATTTTAGTATATATGTCTGTAGTTTGGCCTCCTTTACTTTTTCATTTCCTTCATAACTGCTTACAAGCTTATCCCACATTTCTTTCGCAGAATCAAGATACATTACTTTAACAAACTCATCCTCTACAAGACCACTCAAAATGGCGTTCATTTCCTTCGCATTAAAACTAAATTCCAACTTGTCATCTCTGGAACCTAGCACAACTGGATTTACATAGCCAGTCTCTACTACATCCCAAACATCAACTCTCGAGGAAATTATATAGGTTCTGATTCTAACCTTCCAAAAGGAAAACTTTATTCCATCAAACAGAGGAGTCTTATTAGATGAAGTTTCTTAAAAAAATTGTCATGTTTAAGCTTACATATATACCTTTAGACAAAATGAACCCGCTCGGATACCAATTCTTGAAATTAATCACGGAACTGAGAGGGGGGGTCAATCAGTTATTTCCAAAGCTTAAACCATTTTTCAATATTTAAATTCTTATTACTTATTACATATGTATAGTTATGATAATGCAACAAGTATAACAAGAGAGATGAATATTATCAATTACACATACATGATAGAAATAGACAAATATTCATTTTTATGAGCACCTACTCAAAAGAGGTTACAACCTCTATTTTACAAAATCCTTCTTGTAGAGAGCACAAACCCTCATGTTTTCTTGGCACCCACTAAAATAACATTCTCCAGGTACAACTTAGTGAAAGCATCAACTTCCACTTGTATAGGATTCAACTTATACAGAGAAGATACTATGTTTTTCCTAGAACTACCCAACCTCCCTTGTTTCTCAAACTTAAAACATGTTCAGTACAATATTTAGAAAAAAAGAAATAAAAATGTAAACCAACTCTATTCCAATTTTCTCCTGTATTTTCTTATGCATCTTGGTTTCCCTCATTGTCTCTATTCTTAATATTCTGGAAAGATCTCAGAGTCCTTTATCATTCTGTAATCTCTACTTCAATGACGATCCATGCACCAGGTCTCTGTCCGCAGATAGCACAACAATCCATTCATTATGCACACCCTTTTATACAAATATGTCCTTAAACCCATTACCTATTCATATTCCTAATGGTCCATTTCCATAACTGATCAAGTCATTCGATGCTTTGCGTCATACAAGAAGTCCAATCATTGAGTAGTCAAGAGTTTCTAAAACATATCTTCATCATTTGGCTTCTTCCACAATTGTCAGTTTTTGTAACTTGGATATTCCGCAATTTATTTCTTTAACAAATCAAAGTTTCCACACTCCTGTAGTTCTGTTTCTACAGTACAGGTCCTGCACCATTGATCTTCTTTGAGCTCTCTGTGATCATTGATCAGAATTCAAACACCTGCTTATACACATCCTTTTTTGCATATTCAATCCTTGTCATTGATTTCTTGTACAACATTTCCCTGTCGTCGATCTTATATCAGGTGTGGGATGCAGATCCTAGGTATTCAACATTTTGTAAAACAACTTCCATATTTTTTCGCTTTCTTCCTTCCACTTGAAAAACTCCTCTGGTTTCATCGATTTCTTGTGCACCATTTCCCGACCATCAATCTTAGATCTGGTGCAGGATGCGGATCCTGGTTTTTCAACATTTCGTTAAACAACTTCCACACTTTTATCTATCCTAATTCCACTTGCAAAACTCTTTCCTCATTGTCAATTCCTTATGCACCCTTTCACGATAGTCCTTCCTAGATCTGGCTCGGGATGCGAATCTCGGGTTTTCAACGTTTCTTTAAACAACTTCCATACTTTCCATTTTCCTCATTTCACTTGCAAATATCCTCCCACGTTGTCAATTTCCTATGCACCATTTCCCAGCTGTTGATATTAGATCCAATGTGGGATGCATAATTTGGGTTTTCAACCTTAGTTTGAACAATTTCTAGAATTTTTAATTTCTGACTTTTGCTTGCAAAAATCCTTTCGCGTCATCCATTTCTTGTGTGGGCTCACTCCTGACCGTCAAATATTTTCATCAAATTACCTCTGAAACTTTTCATATTTTCTCCCGACCGTTAATTTCTTTTGCGGATTCATACCTGACCGTCAGATCTATTCATCATATTTTCTTTCCAACTTCATTGATTTTCTCTTGACTGTTGATTTCTTGTGCATGATTACTCCTGACCGTCGTATTTGTTTTTTATTCTAATCATGACCTAACTCGGTGGATCCACTTCTATTTTCTGTGGAAATTAAACATGACCATGGATCTATTCGATGACACACAAGCCATGGATTCATCTGAGTCCTTTTCTTATCTGTAACTATGTTTCCATCAATGAAAACAAAATCACACTCTGATCTATTTCAATCGCACCCTAATTTGTTTCCACATGACCTCAAAACCTCCAACAAATTATCTCACCATTCTTATACCAGAGAAGGATCAAATTAGAGGAGACATTCAATAAGTGTTGAAGTGCTTAGGAGGTCCGATAAAATATCCTAAGAGAAAATCGAAATATGACATATGGCATAAGACGAGATGGAATTTGGGTCAGTCATGAGAGTGTTTAGGATATGTCCATGTTTGGATCACTGCAAAACATCAACAAGAGCATGGTGGAGTAATTGAGTAAGTTCATGATGGAGATGCAATATCCCAAGTTTGTTGGAGTGATGGAGATAGAATATCGACATGTTAATTGAAGATTCCTAGAAGTAAGTATGATATCCTAACATTGTAGGAATATTTCCATCATCTTGTTAGGGGGAAAATACAGTTAACTATTGATGAAGGATTACGTAAAGTAGAGGTAGTGCATTCTTGATGAGGGATCAGTGGATATGCATGTGAGTTTCACTGGAAATATTGTTAGGAGGAGGTCGATTCCCAAATCCAATGGCATATTGAAGGTAGAATATTGGAGGTTTTTAGAAAAGTTCCATAGTTTCATCGACGATGTTGTAGAATTGATGTGAGGCAGGGTGAATATTATATGAACAATGACATATTGGAGGAAAAGGTTCTACCACTAGGTATATTAGCATGTGCAGGTGAAGCATTGTTTAGGAATACTGATGGATAAGATCGGTGGTGCATTATAGAATATACTTTGGGGATCATCATGAAAGGAAACATTTGGAATAGTGATAGGATAGGATGAAAAAGGAGATCTGAAGGTTAATGATATCCATTCAATGGAATATAGAGAATGTATTAGATTCATCAATCCAAAAAAAGTGTAGAAGGTGCAAGGAAGGTTCAAACAAAACACGAGATGTAAGTGGAATTCATATTCGATGGTAATCATCCATCATTAGATTAGTTGGTAGTGGATTATAGATTCATGGTAGCATAAAAGGCCAAAGAGAAGAGCATAAAGGAGTTGAAAAGATCTAGAAAAACAAGAATTAATGGCGGAAGTAAATTTCATTGGTACGAGGAATAGAATGCGGTTGAGGATGGACACCATATGTACATGATAAGTTATGCCTAGGTGAGGATTAAGAAGATCATCATGAATTCACCTTAATTTTGGGAGGATAGACATTATAGGATCCAGTTGTTGTCATGCAGGAGGATGCCTCTTGTTAGCTGTAGGAAATGTACTCTTTTTGTTATTCTTTTGTCTCATTTTGAAGATACTTGAATCCCTTTCTCGATTGTTTTGACCCTATATCATTCATAATACCATCATTTTCCTCAAGGTATAACTTTATCTGTATATTATATTCTTTTGAATGAATAATGTGTTTGCTGAGGGGTTTAGTTCTTGATTGATTGAGACTACTTATGGAATGTTTTTAGAATCAATGTTACAAAGTTTAAAATATTGGATGATGTTATTCTTTCACAAGTTCTCATGTTGTTACTCCTCGATAGATTTGGATGTTGTTACTTTTAATGTTGTTACTTTTGAGCATGTGTATTCCCACTATTGTTAAGCCTTGTTGATACTTTATCATTTTGCATTCGACCAATACTCGACTAAAATGGTGACGACCATATCTTCAAGGAAACATCACAATTTTGAGCCATGCCATGGTGTAAGGGAAGTGTTGGAATTTTGTTTTTATTCTACCCGTCATTTTTTTTTACGTTTTGGCATTTTATATTTTCCTTATGAAACGTTTTGTTTAAAATTTTACCTTTCAACAATGAAGGTTTGCTAAAAAATTTACCCTTTAATAATTAATTTTTGTTAATTTTTTTTTCAAAATAATATTCCTTTTCTTGACATTTTCATGTTAAAATAAAAAAAGATATTATTAATGTCCATCATAATACATTAACTTGATTCCTATTTATTTTATATACCATTTATGTACTGAATTAATATTATATAAAAATATAACTTAAAAAGAATAAATACAAATACACATCATAATATGCAAAAATAAATAAATATAAAAATGATTCTTTAATTCTACGAAATTGTGCATATAAAAAGAAAATCAATATCACATCATTGTTTTTGTTTGTAGAATTGATATTATAAAATAGAACAAATACATATTTCGATATTCTGAGCAAATATCATAAATTCTCCTTTCTTTTGCACTATGCCAAATGGCATAAATTGGTTGCCACTCCACTTCTATATGTCTAGACTTCATTTATTCAATGTCCAAATACACTTATCTTTCTTTCCCACATTATTGGATAATAATAACTATTTTATTAATATAAAAATATCCATTTAACATATATCAAATATAATTATATTTAAAAATAATTAATAATTTAAATATTAATTATTTAATAATAATAATTATTATTCTTCTCTATTAATAGTATAATTATGTGATTCACTAATACTAAGATTATTAATATTAATTAGTAGTATAACTAACTACATACTATTATTGTTAATGAATAATATAACTATTTAAAATGAATTAATATTAATTTTTAATGAACACATTTTACTATTTTAATCTTTAATTGACAAATCAACTAATGCCAATAAGGCGAGATATTAATCTCATGGTCATGAGTTCAAATACACGCCCTCTTTGAGGGTTTTGCTGCTAGAAGCTTTGTTTTGGTGGGAAATGTTTCCCCGGTGGCTGAGACGGGTGAGAGATAATTGGCCAAGGATAACTGGATGTAGATGTAAGGAGGTATGCAGTCATTGTTAACAGGAAAACATAAATAAAATGGTGAAGTATATCGAATGCGTGGAGTATTGATTTAGTACTTTCATAAATCAATACTCACTTCAATATATAGATTTTCAATTGTATAAATCAATACTGGATTTAATATAATATTTTCAATTCAATTTCAATAAAGTTAGAAAATTACACAATATTCTTTGAGTTTAAATCTATATACATTACAGAAATCATGGTAGAAATCAATTTAAAAAAATATAAAGAAATTTTTTATTTTCAAATAGTGGATTTTTAAACAAATATTTAAATCTAAACCAAAAAAAATCTACAAGTAGTAAAAATTAGTAGATTTCTAAACAAATATTTAAATATAAACCTAAAAAATTCTACATGAAGTACCTTTGATAATGTTTTCCAAGACTATGTCTCCAACTCCAGTCTCCAAGGGATTCAACCTTCCAACATTTCACATTCCAAGCTCCAACTTCCAACTTTCAAATCATTTAGTTGAGCATTCAGCACTGAAGTTTGTACTATGTAGATGATAATTACAATAGTAAAAAAAATTTAAAATGTAGAAAAATCATTGTTAAATGACACTTTTTTTCTTAATCAAGGAAACTTACAAAATAGAAAGGCCTGGATGATGGAAATAACACTAACTTGATCTTTTTCTTTTTAGTGAAAGTATGATTAGAATTTGGAAAGTATAATTTTATATAATAATAAGATAAAAATAATAATTAGAGAACCCAAGGAAGGAAACCAACAGAACACAAAGGATTGCTTAGAGAGGAGGAGATGCACACTCAACTCAATTGTATTAGTGAACAAAAGTTACATTATATAGGAAAATGATAAGCTAAACTAGATACTACAACTATGGATGAGATTCTATAGCAAAGGAGCTATTCAAACGAAATATAGTAGATATGGAAAACATCACGAATACATTGGATGCATTACATCTAACAACCTCCCTTGATGCAGAAATGGATTCTTGACAACACCCAATTTCTATCTAAAATTTTAAAAATGGATTTTGCCAACTAGTTTTGTAAAAATATCAACGACATTCTCACTTGCATTACAATATATTAGTTCAATTTCTTGACACTCAATATTTTCTCTGAAAAAATGATGTTTTGGCTCAATATGTTTGGCTCTGGCATAATAGACTAGATTGTGTGCCAACTTAATTGAGCTTTGATTGTCACATTGAATTCTGGTAGCTTGTTTTCTGTTGTGTTCCAACATCTTCAAGAATTATCCTCAACCAAATGGCTTCACAAGTAGCACTGGTTAAAGCTTTGCATTCATCTTTTATGGATGATAAAGAAACAATTGGTTGTTTCTTACTGCTCCATGATATGACTCCTTAACCAATGTTAAAAACATATCTAGAAGTGGATTTTCTTTCATTTGTATTTCTTTCCCAATCAAAGTCAGAACAGCCTGCCAACTAAACATCAGATACATCAGTATATAAAAGACCAAAATTAATTGTTCCTTTTAAATATATTAGAGCCTGTTTGAATCTTTCCAATGTGTTCTGCATGGCTTAGATAAGGACTGACTAAGGATGCTAACATAATATGATATGTTTGGCCTTGTAGTAGTGACATAGTTCATACTACCCACTAGTTGACAATTCAAAGTATGATCTGCTTCTTTAGATACATCACTATTATATAATTTGATATTATAATCCAAAGGAGTGGATACATATTTGCACTCACTCATTTGAAAACTATCAAGGATTTCCCTTCCATATTTTCTTTGAGTGATGAATGTTTTACCAGATTCTATCCAAAAAGAAATGCCTAAACAATAATCCAAGTCACCAAAGTCTTTCATTTCAATTTCCTGAGACAAATTACTTTGAATATATTCAATTAATTTATATGCTCGACCTTTAATGATAATATCATCCACATATAAGGATATCAAGCAAACATTTCCCTCTTCATCTTCTTTAATATATAAGCTTGAATCATTTTTACTTATAAGAAACCCTTATTATTGAAGAAAGTGTCAATATTGATATACCATGATATATGAGCATGTTTAAGTCCATAGATAGCCTTATTTAACATGCACACAAGATGTTTCTGTCCTTTCTGAAAAAATCCTTCATGATGCACTAAGTATACTTCCTCTTTTAAATCACCATTTAGAAAATCATATTTGACATCTAACTAGTGTATTCTCTAGTTATGTTTAGTATCTAATGCAACTAGCAATCTGTTAGTATTTAATTTATCTAATGGTGCAAATGTCTCTTCAAAGTCAATCCTATCTTGCTCAGAATAACCCTTTGCAACTAATATTTCCTTAAATTTGTTAATACTACCATTTACTTTGAGTTTATATTTGAATAGCCATTTATATTCTATGGGTTCTTTATCTTTGGGTAGCTCTACAAATTCCCAAGTTTTGTTTCTCAAAAGAGGATTATATTCCTGATTCATTGCAATCACCCATTCTTTCTTATCTTTGGCTTGTTCATAATTTAATGGTTCTATGTTATTCTCTATATTAGTCATCAAGGCATAATCTAAAAACTTTACTGGAGGATGAGTTTGTCGAGTTGACCTTCTAAGTATTACAATACCTACTGAAGTTTCATCCATGATTCTTCTATCATCTGTTGTTTCATCATCTGAGGTAGTATGACTCATGTTTGACTCATGATCATAAACATGAACTTGTTTTTGTTGCACATGTTGTTGTTTTTGCAGTTTTTCAAGAATTTTATCTATTTTTCCATGCTCATTTGAGATATGTTATTCATCGGTATTATTCATCCTGTTACATATATATGTATTTTCATGAAATACAACATCTCTACTAGTGATAAATTTGTGCGAACTAGGATGAAATAGTTTATATGCTTTCTGATCATCATAGTAGCCAACATAGATACACTCAATGGAATTTTCATCCAATTTCCTTTTGTCATGTTTCAGTATGTATGAAAAAGTCCTGGAACCAAATATTATTAAATGACTAATTTCAGGTTTATAGCCATGAAAGACTTCAAAGCACGTTTGAAGTTCTAAATTCTTTGTTGGACTCCTATTCTTTAAGTACACAGTAGTGTTAATTGCATCAGCCCAAAATCCATTAGAAATGTTTTTACCTTGGAGCATGATGCGAGCACATTCCACTAGTGTCCTATTTTTCTCCTCTCAGCAACCCTATTTTGCTAAGGTGTATCAATAACTGTGCATTTCTGTTGGATTCCATTTTCTGTACAGTGTCTTTTAAAATCTCCAGAAGTGTACTCACAACCTTGAACCCATCTGAGGATTTTAATGTATTTAACTCTCTGTTTCTCAACTTTGATTCTAAATTCCATGAAGTATTTGAATACATCACTTTTTCGTCTGATAAAGTAAGCCCATTTGAACTTAGATCTATCATCAACAAATATCAGAAAATACCATGCACCACCAAGTTATCTGGTCTGCATAGGTCCCCATACATTAGTTTGTATTAGTTTAAGGATTTTAGTCTGTCTCTTCTCTTTATGGTTATCAAACTCATTTATGTGTTGTTTTCCGAGTGCACATGCAACACATTCAATATGATCATTTGTTTATGACAGGAAAAACCTGAACCGTAGAATTTTTCTGTAATAACTTGAGATCGTTGTGATTTATGTGTCCATACCTTTGATGCCACAATTTGACATCTGAGATAGATGATGTTTCTAGTTCTTGATGGTTTCCCTTGATTACATCCAACTTGTATAATCCACCAAGTATGGATTCTGTATCTATAACATTAGAATGATCTTGGACATTTTTAACATGGAACTTATATTTATCAAATTAAACTTTCATATCATTATCGGTGATAGCATAAACAAATATTGAGTTCTTTTTTATGCGTGGAATGCACTTCACATGATGTATCTATTTAAACTGTCCATTAGATAGGTTAACACTTATCACTCTATAACCTAGGACTTTGTGAGACCTGTTATCACCCAAATAGATGTGTGTGTCATTAGACTTTTCATAATACTCATCATACCAATCTCTATTACAATACATATGGGTAGAAGCACCCAAATCTATAAACCATGCACTTTTTTCATCCATCTTAGCAGACAAAGCATGTTCAGATATAAATAGTGTTAGGTTTTGAAATCCATTGACATCAAGGGTGTCTTTTCTAGGATAATTTCCATTATGTTTTATGTATCTATTATTGGAATAATTGTTTATCTTCTTAAAACAATCTCTAGTTATATGAACTTATTTTCCACAAGAATGGCTTGCAACAAATTTACTAGAACTAGATTCATTGTGTGACATACCTATGTGTCTTACAAGAAGCATTCCTTTGTGTGTTCCAGTTATTTCCTCTATGTGGGTATATGCCTCTTGCCATCAGTGCCTGATCTGTAGTCTGAGATTCTGGCTCATAAAAATTGATTCTTTCTTATTCTTGTATTAGGGTTTCGCTGAGCTCTATAAATGTAGGAGGGGTCTGTCTTGCTGCAAGAGCTAAGATGAACACTTTGTAATATGGAAATAGATCTTTTAATGTAATAGATACCAGATGAGTACTAGACACTTCTTCACCTATGTCACCCATATTATCTCAGCAATATTTGATGTGGGAGAGATATCTATTCATAGATTCATTCACATCCATCTTGATAGACAATAATTTGGTCTTTAAAAACAAAATTCTATTGGATTCTGACGTCTCGTACAAACCTTTCAGTTTGTCCCATGTCTCTTTGGACATCTTTCAATTTCTAATGTGAGGTATTATATTTTCTTTTACAGACATACGAATCAACACCTTTTCTTGGGTTTCCCATGAATTCCAATCAAATCTTGACAAAGGGTCCACAGGATTTTGTTCATCCCCTTTAACTATTGGCCACAGATCGAGAGCTTCAAGTTCAGTAATTAGCTTGAATTTGCAATTTACATAATTTACCCCATTGTTGATTCAATGATATATAAGTCAACAAGAGACATGTCCACCATTTTCATAGAACTGAAAGGAAAATAATTTCAACCAGAAAGGAAGAAAAAGAAATACTTTCTCACCTCCTTAACAAATTGCAGACAAATAACCCAATGCTCACTGCCTTGGCCTGATCCGGTACTGAAAAAAAATGTTTAAGGGAGGACTGACCGACGCTTCTTCAATCTGGTGGATAGGCGTTGTCATCACAGAAAATCCTCCTGTAGATAGCATCGGTGGTGCTCTGTCTCTTCCCACTAGAGGTGCCTACAACACACACTCCTCTTTCACCAAATGCACCTGGCAAAATTGTGAGGAAAAAAATTTCATAGGCTAATCTCTCTTCGCGGCTTCCCCTCTGTCTTCCCTCAATTCCGATGTCAGGCTCGGTGTTATTTTGGGTATTGGAAAAGAATTACATTATGGAAAAAGATTGATGGGTTGTAAAAGAATTAGAAAAGAATTACATGTTGCTTCCTGTGATATAATTTTTACATGAAGAGGAAAAAAATAATTTACACATGAGGGAGAAATTTCTATAGCGATTTATCCACACCAAACAAAACAAATTCTCACACCCAACACTCCCGCATCCAACTATCCCTTCAAGAATTCAACAACGACAATTTGAGCTCAGAATTAAAATTCAACTATTGTTTTTGTCCACCACAGACACACAGTCAGCCAAGGATCTCCTCCACACATGCTCACTCACAACAATTTTATGGTTCCCTCATAGCATCCCTAAATTTAGCTTTGATACAAAATTAGAGAAACCAAGGAGGGAAACCAGCAGAGCATAAAGGATCACTCAGACAAGAGGAGATGCACACTAACCTCAATTGTATTAGTGAACAAAAGTTACATTATATAGGAAAATGATAATCTAAGCTAGAGCCTACAACTATGGATCAAATATTATAGCATAGGAGTTGTTCAAGCAAAATATCTAGACATGGAAAACAACATGAATACATTGGATGCATTATATCTAATAGTATTAATATTACTAATCTACTAGTAGTAATTTATAATGATGTTTTAGTAATTTTGTTGCCCTTAAAAAATAGTAATAATATAAAGACATTTTGAAAATTTTATTGCCCTTCAAAAATACATTTAAATGATCAATTTACCCTTAAGAAAAATAGTTTACTAAATTTTTTAACCGTATTTGACGATCAAAATTCCCCGTAATGATCATTACCCATCAAATTTCATCACTATGTAAAAGATACAACAAGCTATTGTAATGATTTTTGCATCAATGAGATACTTTATTTGTAAGGAATTGTAACAAATCGACTATGTAATTTGTCATCGTGCTATTTATTGTCGGGAATAGGATTGAGAATCAAAGATTATTAAGGTCATTTTGATATCTTTTCTGAGATATTGTTATTCAAAAGGTGTATAAATAGATGATTTATCTTTTTAGTTAGGAGTTAAGGCGAGAGAATATACGAGAATAGATAAATGTTTAACTCCACTTTAGCTTTTATTTTGATAATAAAGGACTATGTTGGTTTTTATATTTCTTATTACTTCAATTTGAAGTGTTCCATCCATTGTAAAAAGCGGAAGTCCCCCCTTCCATAAGTAGGTTCTTCCATTGTATCATTTATTTTGAGGAAGATATAGCATGGTTGGTGTGTGTGTGTATTAGTAATTATTAATTGTTATTCATTTTTTTATGTTACTTATGATCACTAGAACCTATGATTAATGTTAGATGTTATTTATGTTTGTTTTCTATAATGTCTCTTTTTTAAATTTTTACTAAAATGCCCAATTTTCCAATTTTTAACAATTTTTGCTTTTGACTAGTCTTAGTGTCTTGGTCTCCAAATTGGCCCAATTGGTCCAAAATATTTATATAAGGTATATGAATGATATAATAACTTAATTATTATTTTCAAGGATGTATTATGGCCCTCAAACCACTTCTGAAAGGTTGTACTAAATTCTGAACAAGATAGATGATTTTATTAGCAATTTTGGGGCTCAAATCCCCCTCGGGTAATTGCCGGAATAGCCTCCCAAATGTACAGATTCCCAATTTAATTCTCAAATTTAGGTAGGTTATGTGTATATTACATAAACAGGGACTCATATTTTGAAACAATTGAACTCCCATGGTTACTATCACTTCCTTCAATCAGATATATAAAAACTAATTTTAAACCCTTGGGGAAATGAGATGCAATTTAATCCAATGGTTATGGAATTCGACCCAATGGCCAGAAACACTTAGTTAATGAATATGAAAAATAAAATATTATTCATTGAAATTCCATTCATGCATGAATAATAAATATTTTACACATCCATTCAAATCTACCAATATTATAAGTGTTTGCAACAAAGAAGTGGGAAATGGCATGGTTTCTTTATTACTGATCAATAATAAATAAAATATATTAGCCTCTTGGCCCGATAAATTACTCAATAGAGAGATAATATTATTTACATCAGAATAAAAAATTCCGGAGCAAGAGGATCTCCCTCACAAATATAAATGGCCCACCAAGTGCACCTCACTCCACCGGGCTGAAATATGGTGAAAGAATGTGATATGGGAGGGGGAATGAGATGGATCCTGAAGTGTCCATGAGATGCTGTGGCTGAACGTGTATATTATAAATCCATTGAATCTCCTTTAAATACCTTATTGGCCTCTACAATCACCAATTAGGATGGGAATCTTTCACCCTCGAAATTGGATCAAGCATGAACTAGTCACTCACTAGCTCTCTCTCTTCACAACAACAAATTTCACAACTGATAAAAAATATCCTTCTCATGGATTATACCTCTATTTTATAAACATTAATGGTCTCCTCAGCTTCCAATTACATCCATAAACCAAATCCAAGT
Organism: Pseudotsuga menziesii; assembly: GCA_001517045.1. Classification (NCBI taxonomy): domain Eukaryota; kingdom Viridiplantae; phylum Streptophyta; class Pinopsida; order Pinales; family Pinaceae; genus Pseudotsuga; species Pseudotsuga menziesii. Next base: position 40,729 of record LPNX010989661.1, on the reverse strand, counting down.
CGAATTGGTGTGGCTTCTCATGCTATTCCATGTGGCCTCTCTCTTCACCTTCCATCTTCTCCCAAATTGAGTAGGAACCCATTGGACTTCTCGAAATCACATGAGATGTCTATTGTATGATCTATTTCTACCTGATATCTCATTGATGTCATCTGTCAGCCTTTAGATCTGAATTGTGTCATAACTGTCATAGAATCTCCATCATTGGTTTCATAGATGTCATAAGTGTAAGGGGAATCTAGCCAAGTGTCCACGAAGCTCCGCATTTGGATCTTCCTTTCTCATGTAAGTTACACTTCATTCAAAATTATACCTATGAAGTATATGGAAAAGTATATTTACATTATAATCTATCCAAAATATCAGGATTTCCATATATTTGAGATTGCAAGAGGTGGATGCCATTTAACATAGGATTTTTAGCTTGAGCGGGCCCCCTAGTCTCCATATGTCTCCATTTTTTCCTAGAAATTTCATTCTTCACTTGCATTAATTTAATTGATCTTATTAAATAAATATTTATTCCTTATAATGTCTAAACATCATTTATTATCTCCCTTATAATTAACTTGCCAATGTTTCCACCCAACCTAGGGAACTAGTAGGATTGATGGAATTTTCTCACTATGCAATTATTTTAAAATGGGGAAATTACAGTCCTCCCCACCCAATATTTATTTTTCTCAATAATTTTCATATTTGGATGCTGAAAAACATTCTCCTCTTCCCATTTGGTATCTTCACTCGGTAGATCCTTTCATTGCACCAAGTATTCTTTGATTGTCCTGCTCCTCAATCTTCTCTCCCTTGTCTTCAAAACCTTTTCCGGAATAAGTGTGAGTTTTCCTTCATCATCTGAAGGAGGGAGTGTATATAAAATGAAAATTTTCTAACCAATACATTTCTTGAGACAAGAAACATGAAATACATTATGAATTTTACTCCCTTCCGGAATTTCCAACTCATATGCTACTTCTTCAATTTTCCGGATCAACTTGTAGGGCCCATAATATCTTGGCTTTAGCTTTTCTTCTCCTTTATTTTTGAGAGATGATTTTTTGTATGGATGAAACCTCAAATACACTAAATAATCAAACTATAAATTCCTTTCCTCTCCATGTTTATTTGCATATTGTTTTTGTTGATTTTGGGCAACCTGCAAATTGTCTTTTAAAAGCTTTAAACTTTCTTGGCTTTCTTCCACCCAATATTTAGATTTTGGAGGTCTACTATCACCAGGGATAATTTTAGGGGCAAATTTTAGCCTAGTGGGCTATTTTTCCATGTTTTTCTCCCAAAAAGCATTCACCATTTTGCATTTTTTGAAGCCTTGTTTCGCCCAATTTTGATGGGGTAAAAATTTTTCACCCTAAAAATAGCCAAATTCTTATATAAATGATATAAAATCCTTGGAAATTAAAATATTTTTTGAAAAATATCACCAATCATTTTATAGTTGGAATTTTAAGAATTGGTAATATTTGCCAACATTTATACACTTTTAAATAAGTATGGTTCCTTAAAATCATCCCTGACTATCACCAAATACCATATTAGAAAATATAAGTCCATAATAACCATATAATTCTATGAAATGAGACATTCCTATTGACATGTGAAAGGTGGTGTTGTAGCAAAACTCACCCAAATGTAGCCATTTTGTCCAAGCTTTCTGTTGTTCTCCCACATAGTTTCGGAGGTACCCTTCCAACCATTTTTCCACCCTCTCTATTTTTACATCAGTTTAGAGATGGTATCTTGTACTTGGAGTAAACTGAGTTCCAACCAATCTGAAAATTTCTTGCCAAAAATCACTCATGAATCTACCATTTCAATCACTCACAATGCTCTTGGCGAGCCCATGCAATCTGAAGATTTCTAAGAAAAACAAGTCATCTACTTGTGAAGCACTAAAATAGGATGTAAAAGAAAATAAATGAGAAAAATTAGTCAATATATACAATACCACATATATGCAATCCTTTCCCAAATATTTGGGCAAACCGGTGATGAAATCCATCGATATGATGTCCCATTTTTGGTCTGGAATGGGAAAAGGTTGTAGTAACCTAGCTAGATATGTGATTTCTGATTTGTTTTTCTGACATACATTACATTCACTCATAGAATTTTGAACATATTCCTTCAGTCCCTTCCAATAGAACCTTTTCCTTAGTTTCCTATAGGTTTTGAAGATCCCCGTATGGCCTGCTAGTGGGGAATCATGTGCTTCCTATAAACCTTTCTACTTAAGATATAAATTTAGAACTGAACAAATTCTGACCTTATAGTATATCCCTATAAAATGTTTTATTTGTCATCTCCCATGAGTCCATATAATACATCACAAGCAAACTTATCTTTGGCATATTCAACTAGTAGCATGTCCTTCCAAAGTTTAGCAATGGCCATGAGAGAAAAAAGATTTTTTTCGAGATAATGCATATGATACAGTTTTGTTCTTTCCTTTCACATATTCAATATCAAAATCATAATCTTGGATCTTTCTTACCCACTTTGTTTCCTTTCATTTATATCATTTTGGGTAAGGAGGTGCCTTAGACTATTGTGGTCTGTTTTCACCACAAACTTGTTTCCTACCAAGTATTTTCGGAATTTGGCCAAGGCATGCATGATTCCCTACATCTCTTTGTCATATATGGAGTATATATTTTCATGAGGTTGCAACTTTATTATCTCAAAGGCTATAGGGTGTTGGCCTTGGTTTAGGATAGCCCCTACTCCTCCACCTGAGGCATCACATTCAACAACGAAAGGCTTAGAAAAATCAAGTAATGCAAGTATGGGACAAATATTCATTACCTATTTCATATTTTGGAAGGGATTTTTAGCCTCTTCATTCCACTTGAAAGCATCCTTCTTAGTCAATTCAGTGAGTGGAGAAGTCAGCTTGGAGAATCCTTTCACAAACTTCTTGTAGTATGTACATATTCCAATGAAACCTCTTAATTATGTGATGTTTTTTGGTGATGGCCATTCTAAGATGCCCTAATATTTTCCATGTGCACTTTCACTCCATATTTCCCAATAATGTGCCAAATATATGATAATTGTTTCATCCCAAATTCACATTTAGACATCTTAGCATACAATGATTGTTCTTGCAAAGTTTTCAACACCACCTCTAGGTGTTGCAAGTGCTCTTCCCAGGTTATACTATAAATGAGAATATCATAAAAGAAGACTAAAAAAAACCTTCTAATCTTCTTGAAAACTATTCTATTCATACATTCTTGAAATTTTTCTGGAGCATTTTTTAACCCAAATGGAATAACAAGAAACTCAAAGTGACCATAATGACATCGAAAAGCAATATTTTGCACATCTTCCTCATTCATCCGAATTTGGTGATAACCAGATCTAAGGTCAATATTGGAAAAGTACTTAGCTCCAAATATATCATCCATGAGCTCATAAATCATAGGAATAGGATATCTAGTCTTGATGGTCTTCTTGTTTAAATCTCTAAAGTCTATACACACCCTCAAAGTTCCATCTTTTTTCTTTACCAGTACTACTGAAGAAGCATAAGGGCTATAGCTTGGTATAATGAGTCCAAAATCTAAGAGTTCTTGAATGGCCCTATAAATCTCATCTATGAACTTATTGGGATGTCTATAAGGTGTTATCTGAATGTTTGAAGTACTCTTCTCCAAAATAATGTTATGCTCAACCCCCCTATCAAGTGGTCTACCATGTGGAAGATCTCTGAAAACTTTTTCATATTTGTGCAGAAGTGTCTCTATCTCTTTTGGGTGTTTAAAAACTCTTATTTTTGGCTTGGGAGAGGTGACATAACATTTATCAATCCATTCTACATCACCATGCCTCAATATAGATCTCATACTTTTGTAGTTTACTACTTGTTTTGGGTAAGTGTGTTGCCCTCTCACAATTCTTAGTGCACATGTTGAATGTTGAAATTTCATTTTAGGAAATTGATAATTTGCTGAATGATATCATATATAATACAACCATTTCACTCCCAATACTATATTAGTATCAGAAACATCAACCACATAAAAACTATCAACAAAAGTATAGTTACCTATGGTGACTTGCAACTTTGGAATGCAGGTGTTGCATTGCATTGTGTTGTGACCTGGGATGACAACTGTGAAGCCATCAAATGGTTCAATTGCTATTTTTATTTTCTCCACCATATATGAATAAATGAAGTTACGTGTAGCTCCTCCATCTACCAAAATGGAATCTCATTGTCCCAATCCCACACCCTTGCATCGAATAGTGTGATAGTGAGGCACTATTGAATGTACTACCATTCTTGATTTTTCCGGTGAGGGCTGATTTTATTCTTGTTTTTATTATTCAGCTGCTGTCTCATGTGTCTCCTCCTAATATTAAATGTTCTCTTATTCATCCATACCCCTCTCAGACTCATCATTATCAGAAACTAGTTCTATGCATTGAGATTTTCCTTTAACACATTTATGCCTCGGTGTCCATGGTTGGAAGCATGTAAACAACAATCTTTTCCTTTGAAGTTCATCCTTGTTTTGTCCTTATTTCTTATTAATTTCATATGTATCTCTTTTAAAACTCTTATTATCAGGTGCATCCTTTTTCCAAGGCTTTCTTTCAAATCTAGAGTTAGTCTTGGGAGGAAATCTTGTTCTAGGGAGCATATTTTGAAGGTCTCTAGTCAAGCTCATTGCATCATTTAATTTAGTAGGCTTGTGGTCTTTGAATAAAATTTTTAAGGGATCCACAAAACATTTGATAAATTGAAATAATAACCTTTCCATAGATACATCAGCAACCTTAACTAATAATATTTGCAATTCCAACATATACTCAGTAGGAGTCCCTACATGCTTCAATTGTGCTAGTTCTCTAAAAGACAATTATGGATCGTTTTTATAAAACCTTTCTAATACCCTATAAAACAATTACCCATATGTTTTGACTTGATAATGACCCAAGGTTTTCATGTCATGGAAGCACCATTCATTGGAATCTCCCTCCAAGTGCAAAATAGCCATTTTCAAAGCATAGTCTTCCACCATTGGATTCAACTGGAAATACACATCCAATTTCTGCACCCAAGTGTTAGTAGATCTTTGAGATAAACCATCAAACATAGGAAGTGTCAGTTTATCTATGGCACAATTAAATTCTTTATTTTTGTATAAAGACTTATTTTCCTCCATCTTTCTGAATTTGTTTTCTGTTAGTTTTTCAACATTCAAGCTAGCATTATGTTAGGATCTTTACTCAGAGAACAACAAGTATAGCAATCAAACACAAGAGACAATGAACACAGTGCTTTTAATCGGGGAAACCATAAATGGAGAAAACCCCGCAACTTCCTCAGATATAGAAACAGTACAAGATGTAAAACCCCATAAATAGTAAGATGCACTCCCGACAGTAGTAATCGTCTTCTTGTCTAGCCCCAGTGTCTTCTCCTTCCTCAACTATGTGCTACACTTGAGTGAGTGAGTGATGTGTGCTAAATAGAGAGTCCAGCTCTCTATTTATACTAATCCCAACATGATTAAAACCCTACTAGGTTTGACCTCTACTTGGAGAGTCTAATAACCCTAGTGCCCTTAAACTGCAGGGACTTTAACCCTTAGACAATCAAAGGGTTCCCCACTATGACTTGACATGACTTGGTTACATTATTGATTCTCTCGATCAGAACATTGGGGCATGACAAAATGACTCAATTACATAATAGATACATCCTAGAATAAACATCATGTTACAATACATAAGATACATAGATGAATACATTCCAAAGTTACAAATACATCAACACTCCCTTTTAACTAGGAAGGTATTCCTTCAACACAATTTTCAGCACTGGTCTTCTTCTCTGTATTAACTGGATCATCTCGTCATCTGCATATGAATTCTTCTGAGTCTTCAAGTCATTTTCATTCTTTGAATCTGGATCATCTCTGGATCTGGATCATCATCACTGGATCTGGATCATCTCTCGATATGGATCATCTCTCGATCTAGATCATCATCACTAGACTGGATTTAGATCATCCCTCGATCTAGATCATCACCGATAGATCTAGCTCATCACTCGATATGGATCATCACTGCTGGATATGGATCATCACTCGATCTGGATCTCTTGGAGTCATCATAACTGGATCTAGATCATAGCTCAATCTGGATCTCATCTGGTCATCATCATGTGTGCTATCTCATCATAGGAAGTTCTACAGAGCCATCCTTATTTCATGCTAGTTGTAGGCCTATCCATCATGTAGGTATTCCCCCATCACTTACATCTTACCTACTTGTCAGAAAGGCATGCCCAACACTCACATATGATCATGTAGAAACCTACAATCACATCAAAAAGGCCTAGCACTCACATTCACCAGCATGGCAGGACATCACTATCATCTGTGAAAAGGATTCAAAAATTATATCTAACCTGGAAGGAAACAAGTCCTCTACCCTCACCAGAAATGCTTGCACTCACATCTGACCTGGAAGAAACTAAATCCTCCACCCTCGCGAGAAAGGCCCCCAGTCCCAGACTGAGCTACCCGGTAATGGACCAAGTTCCTCCATTCTCCTGGAGAATGGTAGTCTCCATTATATCTAACCTGGTAGGAAACAAGTCCTACACCCTTTCCAGAATGGCCTGCACTCACATCTAACCTGGAAGGAACCAAATCCTCCACCCTCATCAAAAAGGCCCCCAGTCCCAGAATGAGCTACCTAGTCATGGACCAGGTGCCTCCACTCTCCTGGAGAGTGGAAATTTCCCTTACATCTATCCTACTCGACAGAATGGCCAGCACTCATATTTGACATAGAAGGAATTGAATCCTCTCACCATGACAGAATGGCTCAGCCCTGATATTTGACCTGCTCGTTAGAATGGCTATGAATCTCAGCACTCATATCTGACATGGAAGGAATTGAATCCTATCACCATGACATAATGGCTCAGCACTTATAGCTAACCTTCTTGTCAGAATGGATTTGGATATTAGCACTCATATCTGACATGGAAGGAACTGAATCCTCTCACCATGACAGAATGGCGCAGCCCTTACATCTGACCTTCTTGTCAGAATGGTTTTGGGACTCGTCACTTTCCCTTGGAGGAAACCTCGATATGGAGACAACCAAGCTTCTCCCTAAAGTACTCAAACTTCACTCTGGCCAATGGATTTGTCAACACATCAGCTATCTGTTCCTTCGTCACAACATACTGGAGCTTCACTACTCCTCTCTGCACCATATCCCTGATATAGTGATACTTAATATCGATGTGCTTCGACTTGTCATGGAACACTAGATTCTATGACAACTTCACTCAACTCTAGTTGTCACGGTGTATACAAGTAGCATTCATCTAGAGATCAAATAAATTAGACAGTAGCTTCCACAACCATACTGTCTCACAACTAGTTGAACAAGATGCGACATACTCTGCTTCAGCTGTACTCAGTGCCACACAGGATTGCTTCTTGCTAAACCAAGAGATCACACCTAATCCCATACTAAAGAAATACCCAAAAGTGCTCTTCCTATCGATGGCACTTCCTTCCCAATATGAATCAACATAACCCTCCAGGTTAATCTTCTGATTCGCATCATACTTGAGCCCATAATCAACTGTACCCCTTATGTACCTCAAAATATGATTTGTAGCAATTAAGTGAACATTTCTCAGATCTGTCAAGAACTGGCTCAAGGTGTTCACAACAAAGCAAATGTATGGTATCATGTTCGTTAGGTACATCAAAGACCCAATAATCTGATGATACATCGTAGCATCAACCAACTCTGATGAAGCATCACTCAATATCTTCATGTTCGATTCCATAGGTGTGGCCATATTCTTGCAGTCCATCATCCCAAACCTCTTCAGGATCTCTAGTGCATACTTCCCTTGTCCAAGGAAGATTCCATCAACACTCTACCACACCTCCATACCTAGAAAATAATGCATCATGCCCAAGTCCTTCATCTCGAACTCGACAGCAAGATTTCTCTTCGTATCAGTAATCAACCCGTCCATACCTGTCACAAATAGATCATCTACATATAGTAGAAGCATCACTGGGTTGCCATCTTCATGGAAGTGTATTTGGCTATCTTCATGGAAGTGTATCTGAAGAAAGTGCTGATCTGATGGAAGTATATCTGGCTATAGGTGCAAAGGTTTCTTCATAGTCTATTCCTTCCTTCTTAAAGAAACCCCGAGCTACAAATCTTGCCTTATATTTTTCAATGCTACCATCTGCAGCATGTTTCATATTGTAGATCCATTTGGAAGTTACAACTAACTTCCCATCTGGTCTTGCGACAACATCCCAAACATCATTCTTCATGATCGATTGGTACTCTTCAATCATAGCATCCTTCCATTCTTTCTGTTCTGTCGCTTCTTCATAACTGGAACGTTTTTTATCAATGGAATCACATAGTAAATCTACATACCCAGAATAGGATCTGGTCCTCTTTCTTTCTTTGTGATTCTCTTTTAAAGCCCCATATATTTTTGCACCTTGGGTAAGTTCTCATACCCAAGCAGGTTTCCTCTTATGAGGATTCTTCTCCAGAGGTGGATCTATAGGTCTTTGTGGTTCTTCAAATTCTCAATCTTCTTCTTGAGTTTCTTCATTCATGGTTATGTCATGAATTATGGGTGCTTCTTCTTCTTCAGGTTCTTCAACAGGTCTCTTTCTGGATTTGTTGTAAGCTATGTCTTCATCAAATGTTACATCCTTGCTAATGTCAATCTTCTTGTATCTTGGGAAATATTTTCTGTAAGCCTTCGAGCTTTCAGAGTATCCCACAAATATACCCTTCTTTCCTGAAGGATATAATTTAGTCCTCTTCTCTTTTGGAATGTGGATGTACACAGGACAACCAAATATTCTGATATGGATGACTTCTGGTTTCTTGCCGGAGAAGACTTCTTTAGGAGTCTTGTTCTCGAGTACTCTATGTGGAGTACGGTTCTATACATACACCGCTGCTCTGGCAGCTTCCGCCCAAAGATGCATAGGAAGGTCTTGATTATGAAGCATTTCTTTTGCAGCTTCCATGATAGTTCTGTTCTTCAGTTCCACAATCCCATTTTGTTGTGGATTATAAGGAGTGGAAAACTCCCTCTTAATCCCTGATTCTTTGCATAGCTCTCTAAATTCATTTGAAGTGAATTCTCTGCCATTATCAGATCAAAAGGTCTTGATCTTCTTTTTTGTATCGTTCTCGATCAAGGCTTTGAATTCCTTGAACTTGCTGAATACTTCATCTTTGTTCTTCATGAATCAAACCTATGTCTTCCTAGAAAAATCATCAATAAAAGAAACATATTATACATACCCGCTTAGTGATTTTGATGACATAGGACCACATACATTGGATTGGATGATTTCCAAGATTCCTTTTTCTTTGCTTTCGCTGCTTGGAAATGTCTTATTTGTATTCTTTCCTTTCACACATCCTTTGTAGACCCCATCATGTTTTTCTTGAAATTCTCGAAGGCCTTCGATAGCTTTGCTTGCAATAGGTAGTGCTCTGTAATGCACATGTGCAAGCCTTATATGCCAAAGTTTACTTGCCTCTACTGTGTCATGGATCAAGGCTTGTTCTGGATGGCCCTTCAATTTATACAATCCTCCTTCTTTTTCTCCGATCACTACCACATCATTGATAGTCTTTCCTTTTGGCCACATGATGACTTGACCATCTATGAATGCAACCCGCATTCCTTTTGCATCTAATGATGATATGGAGAGAAGGTTCTTCTTGAGTCCTGGCACAAACAATACTTCTTTCATTGTTAGAGACTTTCCAGAGTCTAGTTTATAGGAAGATTCCCCACTACCTTTTATTGGATATTGGTAGTCATCTCCTAGCTTTACCTTGTGAGGTGATTCATGTTCTGAAAGTCTCACAAAGGATTCCTTGAATCCATTCATATGTTTGGAAGCCCCATTGTCTATAATCCAATCATCACTTCCATGAGTAATGTTACCTATGAGAGCGGAGATCAGAACATATTCATCCTCACTTGAAGAATCTTCACTTTCATATCTGGATATCTTCCTGGATGGTTCATCATCCTCTGCAGCATGAGCATGATGTCTTCTTTTGTTGCTCCTCTTCATTAGTTTTTGTTTCTTAGGACAATTCCTTGCATAGTGTCCTGCATCATCACATGTATAACATATGATCCTAGATAAATCTTTTCTAGTGATATCTTTGTGAGAGTGCTTACCTCTGGAGCTATGAGATCTTCTTTTGGTTGACTTGGAGTGAGACATGGAGTGTACCGTGAGAGCTTGGTATTCACTTCCCATCTTCTCTTCTTGAGCTGTTATCCGAGCTTCTTCTTGAGAGCACTCTTCCCATAGTCTACTGAACTTGACTAACTTCTTTCTAGCACAGATTCCTTGGATGAAAGAATCCCATGAGCTAGAAAGGCCATTCAAGGTAGTCATCACAATCTCTGCATTTTCCACTTCTTTATCAGCTACTTCTAGTTGTTATTTGATCTGAGAAACTCTTGTGAAGCAAGATTGTATTGTTTCTACATTTTGAATCTCCACATTCTTCAGTTGGTTTCTTAGAGTCATCTTTCGATTTATGTTCTTTCCTTCAAACAATTTGGTTAGGGTATCAAACATAGATTTAGGTGTCTTGAGAGAGGACACCTGTGGGATAAGGTGATCCTTGATAGAATCAGCAATGATCCTATTTTCCATAACCATTTTCTTCTTATGTAAGGCCTTTTCCTCATCTCCCTCTGGAACTGGAACCTCCTCATGGATGTAGGAGTCTAAATAACTCATTTTCTTCTAGGACCAGGGAGATCCTATACTTCCAGGCTCGGAAGTTATCAGCTCCCTCAAGCTTTTCATCAAGCTTGGTATGATGAGACATATTAACTGAGAACCTCAAATGGAAATACAAAATATTTTAGATCTTACCAGGGTCAAGATGTCGGATCTGAAACTTGAGCTGAAATCCTGCAGAGCTGGTTCAGGAGCAAATTAGGGTTTTTCTTTTCCGGAGTTCTGTCCACCCAAATGTCTTGAAATTTGACCCTAACTTCAATTTTGGGGAGGAGATCAATCCAAACTTGGTCTCACTGAAAAATTCCTCTTCTATGAAAACCCTTAATTTTTGACAACAGTGACAGGTCCAAAACTGAAAAAACCTCAGAATTGGATTTTTCTTCGACAGAAAGATGCACCCTAAGGAGGAGAGTTATTCCACCTTACTCTTTCTTAAAATATCTGGAGGAAGATCCACAAACTAGGAATCCCTAGTTACCACAGCTGCACAGTGTCTTCTTCTCAGGTTAGCACTAATACCATGTTAGTTTTTCAACATTCAAGCTAGCATTATGTTAGGATATTTACTGAGAGAACAACAAGTATAGCAATGAAACACAAGAGACAATGAACATAGTGTTTTTCACCGGGGAAACCATAAATGGAGAAAACCCTGCAACTTCCTCAGAGATAGAATCAACATAAGATGTAAAACCCCAAAACAGTAAGATGCACTGTCAACAACAGTAATCTTCTTCTTGTCTAGCCCTAGTGTCTTCTCCTTCCTCAACTATGTGCTACACTTGAGTGAGTGAGTGATGTGTGCTAAATAGAGAGTCCAGCTCTCTATTTATACTAATCCCGAAATAACTAAAACCCTACTAGGGATGACCTCTACTTGGAGAGTCTAATAACCCTAGTGCCCCGGAACTACAAGGACTTTAACCCTTAGACAATCGGAGGGTTACCCACTATGACTTTACATGACTTGTTTACATTATTGATTCTCCCGATTGGAACATCGGGGCATCACAACATGACTCAATCACATAACAGATACATCCTAGAACAAACATCGGGTTACAATACATAAGATACATAGATGAATACATTCTGAAGTTGCAAATACATCAACATTTTCCATAATGAAGTATTGTTCAAATGTTATACTCCTCCTAGACTCTTCATCCAATTTAGCCCAATATTTTGTTATTGTATCAATTTCAAATTGAATGTTAGTATCTTATTTGGGAGTAAGAAGTTTAGGTGCAGTAGGCATTCGTGTGCTATGTAATTCATGGGGTATATTATGAGTTCTTTTTTGTGATAAAATTTTCTCACCCATTGTCTTATTTTTTCCTGATTTTGAACTATCACTATCTCACGTTATCCCTTTTCTTCCCATTTGACTGGCCATGAATTCGAATCCTTTTGTTATCTGTTGGGACATGAATACTATATTTTGGTTAATTTATTAAAAATAAGGTATTATATGTTGTAGATACTCCATTTTATCCTTATTGTGGTATTCTCCCTCATGATCCATAGTTTTAGTCCAAGGTACCCTTTTTTTTCCCAATTCTTCTTCTACAAGCCAAGCACCTTCCAATTTAGATTCTAAGGATGATGGTTTATTAATTTGAATCCTATTTAACACCGTCATGTTCCAATACCATGCTATGATACTAATTGTAATGTATTTTTTTTAATTTTTTACTAAAATGCCCAATTTTCCAATTTTTCACAAATTTTGCTCTTGACTAATCTTAGTGTCTTGGTCTCCAAATTGGCCCAATTGCTCTGAAATATTCAAAGAAGGTGTATGAATGATATAATAACTTAATTATTACTTTTAGGGATTAATTATTTCCCTCCAATCACTTCTAAAAGTTTTTACTAAATTCTGAACAAGATAGATGATTTTATTAGCAATTTTGGGGCTCAAATCCCCCCAAGGTAATTGCCGGAATGGCCTCCCAAATGTACAGAAACCCACTCAAATTCTAAAATTGAGGAAGGGGATGTGTATATGACATAAACAGGGACTCATATTCTGAACCAATCAAACTCCTGTGGTTATTGTCACTTGCTTCAATCAGATATATAAAAACTAGTTTTGAACCCTTCGGGAAATGAGATGCAATTTAATCCAATGGTTATGGAATTCGACCCAATAGCCAAAAAATCTAAGTTAATTATTATGAAACATAAAATATTCTTCAGTGAAATTCCATTTATGTATGAATAGTAAATATTTTAGAAATCCATTCAAATCTACCAATATTAAAAGAGTTTGCAACAAAGAAGTGGGAAATGGCATTGTTTATTTATTATTGGTCAACAATAAATAAAATGTATTGGCCTTTTGACCTGATAAATATTTGAGCAGATATATCAGATTATTTACATGAGAATAAAAAATTCGGTATCAAGAGGAGCTCCCTCAAAAATATAAATGGCTCACCAAGTGCGCCTCACTGCACTGGGCTGAAATATGGTGAAAGAATATGAGATGGGAGGGGGAATGAGATGAATTGTGAAGAGTTTCTATAGCTGATCCTATATATTATAACTCCATTTAATTTCCTTTAAATACCTTATTGGCCTTTCCAATCACCAATTAGGATGGGAATATTTCACCCTTGAAATTGGCTCAAGCATGAACTAGTCACTCACTAGCTCTCTCTCTTCACAACAACAAATTTCACAAATGATAAAGAAGATCCTTCTCATGGCATATCCATATATTTTATAAACATTAATGGTCTCCTAATATTACAAATACATGCATAAACCAAATCCAATTCTAATTGGTGTGTCTGCTCATGCTATGCCATGTGGCCTCTCTCTTCACCTTCCATCTTCTACCAAATTCACTAGGAACCCATTAGGATTCTCCAAATCACATGAGAGATGTATTGGATGATCTATTTATACTTGATATGTTCTATATGTCACATGTCATCCTTCGTATCTGACTTGTGTCATAACTATCATATAATCTCCATCATTGGTGTCATAGATGTCATAAGTGTAAGGGAAATATAGCCAAGTGTCCATGAAACTCCCTATTTGACTCTTCCTTGCTCATGTAAGTTAAAATTTATCCAAAATTATACCTATAAATTATATGGACAAGTATATGGACATTATAATCCATCCAAAACATTAGCATTTCCATAGATTTTAGATTGCAAGAGGTGGATGCTATTTACCATAGGAATTATAGCTTGAGTGAGCCCGATAGTCTCCATATGTCTCCATTTTTCCTAGACATTTAATTATTCACTTGCATTCATTTAATTGAACTTATTAAATAAATATTTTATTCCTTATAATTTCTAAACATCATTTATGAGCTCCCTTATTAACTTCCCAATGTTTCCACCCAACCTAGGAAACTAATAGGATTGAAGGAATTTTCCCACTATGCAATTATTTTAAAATGGGGACATTACATTTTCACTTGCACAATTAACTATTAGTTGTTATTCACGATTATTATTATTGGAACTTTCCATTGTTTTTACTATATTACTTTGTTATGATTTCTTAGAACAATGATTTTATTTTATCTCATAGTAGGTATGGTTCAATTCTAAAGGTGCGTGTTTTATTTTAGTAATCATTCATTTACTTTTGCAAGAGTGTTGCTATAGTTGTATCATTTTACTTTATAGGTTTGATTTCATCTCTAGCACGAGTGGTTTGATAAGTGTTCTTTTAATTTCAAGTGTGTGATAATTTAGTATAACGAGTGATACAAGAGGAAATCTTTTCCTATATAGACCTTGCACATAACCTTGAAATAATAGATGCACCTTGAGTGATAATTAGGAGATTGTTTCCTAAATAGATCTTGTACATAACCTTAAAATAATAGATGCATATTGGAGCTATAATTAATGTATGGGGGAAATTATTTGTTTTCAAAGACAATTATAGGCAACCATATGTTGGCGTTGACGTCGAGGATATTATAAGGATGAAAAGGTACAAAATAACATTGGTTTTAGTGATATTTCCATGTTGGAATCTCATCTTGCATATATCAAAACATCTATAGAATTATTCAGAGTGCATTTTATTCTTCTCAAGCCTGAGCCATAAAGTTGTAAGGTAAAACCTATGCATATGACACTATTATGCATGATAGAATCATGTCTCACTAGTATAAGAACACTTAGGATGCATGACTAAATTTTTGAAACCTAGAGGAAGAGGAAGAGGTGAGGAAGACTCCATAAAACCAACAATACTGCAGGTAGAGGATTTTTAGGTCACAAAGTTTAAGGAACAGTCATGTACTTACAAGAAATCATTTTATGAGAAGAATCAAAAGAAGCATATCACAATGCCATTAAAGTGGAATCTAAAGGAGGAACTAGTATTTAGTCTTCCTCCCAAGCCAAGTCATCTATAGTAGTAGAACCCAAGATCAAGTAATTAATAGAAGGAGAGGGAGAGACAGAGGGGCCTATACCATTAGAAGAAATCAACTCACATCTCTCTCCACAACAAACTCCCATGTAGCAATAGAATATGATTTTCATATGTTGATAGAAGGAGAAGGGGTAATAAGAGAATCAACATCTGAATGCTAAAATATTGCATGCATACCATTTCCAAAGATACCTACTATTTTCCTAAACCAAGGAAGTTCTTTTAAATCACTCGTGCCATATTGAAAGGATTATAATTCATTTCAAATGGTTCTTGATGATTGTGAGATCATAGTATAATATTGAAGGTTATGGAAAACATGGCCACCCCAACACCTATATTCTACACTTGAATGTCCAATTACTTATACACATGGGGTTGCACCAAGGAATCATAATTCCCTATTAGTTCTTCCCAAATTCGAATATGGTACATCCATTGTTGATCCATACTCTTTTCTTTTTTAGTTTGATGTGTTATGTAAAATCTATGATTACACAACATATTTACAAAATTTGAAGCTATTTCCTTATACTTTAAATGGAGTAGCATGAAGGTGATTTGTGGGAATCGAAGGTGGGACCATAACATCATGGGATGATATGAATAAAGTTGCCTTTAGAAGTACTAATATTAGTAAATATTGCAAGAATTGAGAGAAGGAGTATTTGGTGACCTACAAGGAAGAAGAAAATTTGAAAGATTATGTTGAACACTTCAAATATAATATGTATATTTCTTCACATGCCACCATGGGAAAGGATGTTTCCAAGATAATTTTGATTCTAGGAATCAGAGATGAGTGGTTGGATAGACTGAATTTAATGGGAAAGGGAAATATTTCAAAATAAATCTATGATACCATTTGTTAATTATGTAGAAGTTGTTCACAAGGAGCTTCGAGAAACAAACATGGAGTAAGAGATATTTTTAACACTAAAAAGTGTTCACGTAGCTCTCCATGGTCTAAACCATATACATACATCATATTCCTACCATATTTCCGTTACTTTTCGCCTTCACAATTGTATTTGCACAAAAATGGTCCAAAACATCATTATTCCTTCCCACAAATGAAGGGATGATGAGCATTTATTATGGTTTATTCTCACTCTCTCCCAAAAAGGGTTAAAAAACCCTAAAAAGGGGTCAAAAACCCTAAAAAAGAGAAAGGCTAAAAAAACCACAGATAAATACCATGGGAAATAAATTACTATGGGTCAAAAAACCCTACGACCATACTATAAATACATTGTGAATGGCTCTCCCAAAATACCTTTTCATTCACTTGGGGTTACGTTGTGCCATTCGCCTCTCAACTATACCACATAATTTCCTGTCATTATTCCCCTTGCCACTATATTTTCCATGGTGTATGTTGATATTTCTCCATACAAAATTTGGATCAATCCCCTGTTTGAAAACCCTCCATGGAGATTACTGGAGAACCAACCCGTGGAGCTACAAAACCACTTCCGACAATGGCTACACTGTCCCATCTTGTAGGATAAAGGCATGTTTATTTTTTTTTCTCTCACTATATAGTGATATATATGTTAAAACCCTAAAAATATTTTCTTTCAATTGTTATTTTTGTTTCTATAGTTGTTTATTTTTTTGTTATTCCATTGAACTCTTCCTTATGCTCTAGACAAGCTAAGGTTGGTGCATATGCATGTAATAGGGGAGAAATATACATTAGAGTTTTGGTGCCTCCACTTGGTTGATCCATATAGATATTTGGTTGTTTAGGTTTGATATTGCTTTGTCCTCATTTTGTACCCTTAGCCTAATAGATCAGACCCCCTCATGGTCAATTCGAACCATTACTGCATCAGTTCCTGCCCTAGTCGGCTCAGTTTTTCAAAAACAAATTATATTAGGGCCAAGTCGCTCTTATCCGGTTGAAAGTCATGACCCAGTTTCTTCTTTATTTCCAATAAACATGACCTAGGTTGCACCTTTAGCTCTAATAAGAGTGACCTCGATTAAAATCCCAAATTTCTCCTATCCCATCTTTTGAAGTAACCCGAGTCACTACTGTCACTCGATTTCAGGATACCTAATTATGCTTAACCCTGTGTTTTGCATGACTTGAGTCCGTCAACTGTTTTTCTTCTCATATCGTGACTTTTCCCATGTTTCGTGTGACCCAAATCACTCATGTTCTACCAATTGGTGCGACCTATAGTTTTATGTCTGTACTTGTGCTTTAGATTCCTGTTTCATACCCCCTATCTGTCCCAAACACTGTTCTGGCCCATTTTCTATCCATATTTGATCTTTCTATAGCCCCTTGGTATCTATTGAGATCCAAACTGCTTGGTTTATGAGTTGTTCTAGTTGAGCTTCATGGTTGAGACCCCATGCATGTTTCCTACATTTGATTAAGTTCTTTTTACTGCTGATTCTTTAAAGTACATTTTATTTATGGAAGAAAATTTTATTTTGCAGCATATTTACTATTCCTTATTGTTCTTTACTACATTATATTTTCATCCTGATAGTGATATTGGAACATCTTCATAGTGGATTGGTGGATTTGGAATACACATCAGTTGCACACATTTCACACCATATAAGTGAAAAGATCGGTTCATGACCTCGATAAAGCCTTAAAATTAACTTAATACAACCAACATTATAACCTCGCTTGTTGAAAAAACAATATTGTAGCTAAGTTAGGAATTTGGGGGAGAGGCATCCAAACAATACCCCTTTGTCACACACATTTTGAGACATAGTTATTTCCCATTAGGAGACCAAAACCCTCTTGTATTTGTTGAAACAGTCAGAGCCAATTTGTCGGGAGGCGCCCTGCTCAGCAAAAGTAAGCTGCAAATGAAGGAGTTCTAGAAGTTAGGGTGGAATACCGCACTCCATCTTACACCGAAGGATAAACCTTCGCAGTCCTCCCTGTATCACCCAGCCGGGGGTCGAGGACTAAAGGGCTTGAGCATCAGTAAATCGAATGGATGTGTCATGAATGAGGTATCTAAAGTGAATATTTATTCACTTCAGACAATCAATAGTACCAGAACACCTAGAATATTCGATAAGCCATTAATAAGACAAATATATATTGATAATTGGATAGACAAAAGGATGTTGTAGTAGAATTAATGTCGGGTATTTTATACCCTAAGTGGTAAGGGGGGTGACTTTTCAAGTCACCTCTTGTGTAATCAATTAATTTCTCTAATTAAAATACTTAGTATTTAAATGTTAATGTTTATAACATTTATATTTGTTACATTGCCTTCCCCTTAAGGGAATATTTGTCCTCAAAGCTTGTATGGACAACAATGTCTGAATTCCCTTGAACTGTCATCTCGAGATCCTTTTCTTTTTGTAATTGCGACACTTGATTAAATGAGATGATATGCGTTACAGATTCCCAAGGATAATTGTCACATTGTATCTGTTGTGGTCCTTCCCAGATCTACTTTTATCGGAGCTCTAAGATCATTTTGTGGAACGGGTCATTTCAATTTTTGCTTAGCATGTTGGTCGTTTCGTCTGTCAACATAATTCTTCAATGAGTGCTTGTTGTGATCCCGTCAGTTGTCAAAATGATGATTATAATTAGGATGTATGTAAGGTGTATGTTTATTTTTATTTTTATTTTTTTTGGATTGCGGGGAGGACTGCCTTGGCTTCCTAAATTTGATTTTTGGTGCATTTTCTTGGATTTTTGCTTCTTGATTATCCAGTAGATTGTTATGATTCTAAATCTTTTAGATCCTTTCATCCTGCAAATTTTTTTCAGTTTCTAATTTCTTGATTTGATTCTCTAGTTCCTGATTACGATTATTTAGACATTTTTTTCTTCTTGCTTTTCCAGTATTCTTCCCTCGAGGTCTTCACCGGAGTGCTCCTTATTTCTAATGTTTTTCAATTTTTTGATCTTTTTAATTAGTGTTTTGTTATGATTTCATAGACGATAAATCTCTTCCATATTGCTTGATAACATTTTGTTAACTTTTGTCAGTTCTAACTTATGTGTCGTTTTACTGTCATCATACTGTTGTTGAAGTTTTTCTTTTTGTTGTTGATGATGAAGTAACTTTGTTTCTTGATTTTATAACTTCAGCTGAACTTGCACCAATTCAACATCTTTTTTCATGATGAGAATTTTTATATGCTTTGTTTCTTATTTTAAATCATTATCACTTCCATATGGTGATTTGTTGTCATTTTTTTACTTTCTGATCTGGTCTTCTAGGTTTTGATTATGAATTTGTAAACATGATATTTCTTTATCCTGATCAGATAACATTTTCTTGTTATCTCTTATGGTTCGTTGTAGCTATGGATTTTGATTCCATAAGTGACAATTCTCATTGTATATCCACTCTTTCAATCACTTATGAGTCTCAACCTGAACTCGCAGAATTTTATGGATTGCCTTATATTTCTCTAACTCGTCCATTGTTGTTTGTAGTTGTGACTTCATTTCCAAATATGTAGGTGCCATTTTTTGTGACTATGTATTTACTTCACTTTTGTCTTCTTTTCTCCTGGAAGGGTATAAACAAAAGTTATAATAATTCTTAATATGTCTCTTTTAATATCTTCCTTGATTCTTTTTCCTTCTTGTATAAAGTAATAATTGTAAATAACACAATTATTAAATAATAATTATTAAGTAATAATAATAATAATTATTATTATTATTATTAAAAATTTAATAATAACAAATATAAGATATTACCAATTATTATTTAAAAATAATAATATAGTATATATATTTTTTGTGAATTGGGTCGAAAGGTTTTTTGAAAAAATATATAACAATAATAAATTTTATTATTACTAATAATATTATTGATATATATTTTTTGAGAATTGGGTGGAAACTAGGGTTTAAATAGTAGAATTAAAAGAACACTTATTAAAACAAAACCGTGGGTGGAGAAACCACTTGTGGTTTTACTCTTTTTTTTTACCTTCCTTTTTTTATGGAAATCTTGTTTCTTATTCTATCTTTTTTTTACTTCTTCCTTTTTATTTTTTCTTTTGATTTTCTTTTTTACTTGATCAAAGACCATAAATTTAGGGACTCCCTAGGATTATGATTAAAAATCACGATATGGACAAAGGCCTAGGTCACAAACTAGCTCTGATACCAAATGAAGCGAATATTATTTGCTTCACATAATCAATATTACATGAACACATGGAATATTCGATAGGTCATTAATAGGAAAAAAATATATTGATAATTGGATAGATAAAAATACGTTTTAGAAGAATTAGTGTAGGTTATTTTATACCCTAAGTGGTAAGGGGGGTGACTTTCAAGTCACCTCTTGAGTAATTAATTAATTACCCTAATTAACCTACTTAGTATTTAAATGTTAATATTTGTAACATTTATATTTGTTACAGTATCCTAGTGGCCATTATTCTAGGGCTTTTTCACCCAGAGGTCCCTCTTAGTAGTGGGATTCTCTTAGCATATATTGTTCCATTTCATATTTTCTGACTGATATTTCATCACCCTGCCGAGGATATGATTTATGAAGGGATTCAAGCTTGTAGTTAGGAGCTTGCTTGAACTCATACCACAAATGTTAGTGAGTCCTTTTTATTGCATAGGTAGGCTGCTTGTTGGATTTTTGGCCATGTTATTGTAGACTCGCATTACTAGGACCCACTATCACAATTTGGTTTTAGATTTTGTTGTTAGCCTATGAGCTTCCATTTCATACACTCTCCTTCTACACACTTGGTTGTAGTTGCGGTTTTTATCCTTTGATTGACACTCTTGAGTTTACATTCATTACATAGCACTCCATATATTCATCACATCTCCACCATGCTACTCACATAGGCTTAGGGAAAACACCCACTAGTTCAGTTATTTGAACCAACATCATCGGAGCCATATTCAACATTGCTCACCATTTTCAGAGCCACACACGACCTCTGAATCTAATTTGGATTCCTATTAGTCCAAACCCACCTTGTTCACTGCTCCATTTAGCTTCATGGAGGGTGTACATCCGGATCTATTTCAAGGGGGGATTGTTACTAGTGGGATCACATCCATTCCATTTATCATCACAAGTATCTGTTTCTTGGGGCCTATAGGCCCTGTTCCTAGTGGGCCCCTTATCACTACACACACTGCTGATGTTTCACTACCCACTAGTGGTGGTTCCATTTTAGCCACTGTTGTCACTACCATTCGACATTCTATGCCTGGGGACAGTGGCCCTTCCACGTCGGTTCCGGGTATTCCTGCCATACAAGTGACTTTTCCTACTGTCGAAATTCAACCTCATATTCCCCTAGTTATGCATGGGGAATATGCTCCTGCAGCTACCCACACCCTTGCTGGTCCTTCCCAAGCCAACCTCAGCTTTAGATTACCTTCTTTTGCTAGTCTTAACCTACCAGATTTGGCATAGTTAACCAATAACCCCATTTTTCACCATCCACAATGTCCCCTTATGCCTACCAAGATTCCCTTATACATCCCTAAGTTTGAGGGAAAGGCAGGAGAGGACCCTCAAACTCACATCATTTCATTACACCTATGGTATTCATCTAACAACATTGTGGATGACTTCATTTGATTGAGTTTGTTCCAAGGAACACTTATGGGTGATGTGGACAAGTGTTATATATAATTTTTCATTCTACATACCCTGACTTCTCGTCACTCACTTTGATGTTCCTTTAGTACTTCTAGTTATCCGTTCGTTATGACGAGGGAGTGGAGATCCTACTATCCTATCTCCAGAACAAAGCTACAAATATCATAGATCATATCCATGAATGGCTTCATCATCATAGCCTGTGTAAGATCCAGTTAGGAGATATGATCTTCCTCGATTGGTTCCTTAAAAATTTACTGCGCCCCAAAGCCAAGGACGTTGCATCTGAGCGACTGCAAACCAAAGAAGAAGCCATCCTGAAGGCTCTGTAGTTTGATCTGATATACACCTAATTGACTTATTTTTTATATGTTCATACTCGATGCTCACTGGGCCGACACCTCATGCCACAATACGTCAGAGGCATCTCGTGCTACTGATGGATTTATTGGCTCTGTTACCCAGCACCCTTAGTTTTACTTTACCTCTCCCATTAGAGGAAATTTCAACTCAAAATGGGCCTTTTAACTCTAATGAAAATTCCATGTCATCATGTGTTAGCTAATGAAATTTATTTAAATTTGAAATATCATATAGGTCTTAAACACCTTTTTAATATAAATTTGGGGATATGTATCATAGAAAAACTACTTTTTGTGTTTGTATTTTCGACATATCTTCCTGTATTTTTACTCAAATTTCGATTGGGAGAGCTCGTTGGATATGAAATTAAATTCCACATCCAATGAGTACCCACTCATCATACTTTTGATGGACCCTTCTACACCAAAAACAAGGAAAACCTGAAAAAATGAGATGATGATGTCATCATCATGTGTTTTTAGGTATTTCTTGTTTTTGGGATGGAAAAGTCCATAAAAAGTATGCCGAGTGGGTAATCGTTGGATGCAAAATTTAATTCCAGATCCAACAAGCTCTCCCAATCCAAATTTGAGTAAAAATACAGGGAGATATATCGAAAATATAAACAAAAAACTAGTTTTTTCTTTTCTTGCTCCAAAATTAATAAATATTATTTTATTATTTTATTAATTTTTTTTAGGAGGCCCATTTTGAGTTGAAATTTCCTCTAATGCATGATTCCATGCCATACTCGAAACACCCATAGTGTTTCCCATCCAAGTTACGCCCCTGATTACTCACGTGTGATGGCTCAATCCGAAGCTATCTCATTCTACATGCCTCACGGTTACACCCCTAATTATTCATGCATAATGACTCATTCTGGATCCACCCCATCCTACACTTCTTCTACACCAAATCCTCATGTTCATAGACCAACGTACTTGGCACACTCGTGTTATGTCCAAACAGTCACCTTTGCAGCCCCACCAGCTCGTCCAGTCTATCATGCACCACCTTTGCAACCAACTCTGGCTCTGACCCTAAATCCTCCTATTTACATGGGATAGGGATAAACACAATAGAACCTCCCTAACCAACCCTCCCCTAATAACCAACAAGGGAAGGGAAAGAACAAGAGAGGAAGTAATCGAGGAAACAACCAACCCTGAGGAATTGTCCAGCATGCCAACTCTCCAAACAACAATGACATCGAACCTCTAGAAAATAATTTCCAGTGTCATGATCAATTTGGGAAGAACCCACAATTACAAACTAACCATGTGTGTGCTATCAGTAATAGCTATGACCATTACACTCTTTAGTGTCCTCACATGACTCACGTCCAACAACTACTCCAAAACGATAGTCAATGTGATCCTAATGCGGCTACTCTAGCTCCGAAAAACCAAGGACCAGTAGGTCCTCCACCTATGGTACTTAAAAACCCCCCACCATACCATGCAATGCATGCAAAACAACCCTTAGCCCCAAAATATCCTACAATCACTGTTTCATCCCAACCCGCTAAGGTTGGTGTCCATCACCTTAGTATGTTATCGTCTTAGATCAACTTGCAGACTCAACAAAACCAGTATGGCTCAACTATAGAAGCTACTGACCCATTAGTGACATCTACCTCCAGCACTCCTGACATTTCTCTACACTTACCAAGACCTCCCATACATGGGGTGACCAGAGTCCCATGGTTCCCTATGTGCTGCATCAAAAACAATGTTACTACCAAAATTTCCCTCAACTACAGTATAGTTGTTGACTTGGCCCAATATCCTACATCCATGTCCGCTTTAGAAGTGCTTAAAATTTTCCTATCACAACATAAAGCATTGTACACTCTAGGTGTCATTGATCCTTGTGATTCTAGGTTGATCACATTCGACCTGGATCAAGGATAACCAAGGATTCCATCCACCGTCGCATTCCAAGTTTCAGTCACAATTCGTAATTTGGTTGTACATCAATGTATTATGGATGAGGGGGCATCCACCTGTGTTATGTCAACCTTTTTTTGGAAGAAACTCGAATATCCTACCCTTTAACTATCCACCATCGCTCTTCACGCCTATGATGGTCACTCTACTCAGACCCAAGGGATTCTCATGAAGGTTCCTGTTAAGTTAGATAGAAAAATAGTTTTGATTGACATTGAGGTTGTCAATTCCTAACTTGATTATAACCTCCTACTAGGACGTAGCTACATGTACAACATATGAGTTGTGGCCTCTATACTCTTTACAATTAGAGGGGACAACTGTTGATGTAATTGTAACTTCAGAATGTATTCACTTGTATCTCTTATCTATTGTAACCCGATGTTCATTTCGAGATGTATTGTAATGTATTTGAGTCATGTCATACCCCGATGTTTATTCCGGGAAGTTTCTATAATGAGAAAGTCATGTCAATTCATTGTGGGTAACCCTCTTATTGGTCAAGGGTTAAAGTCCCCATAGTTGTGGGGCCCTTGGGTTATTAGACTATCCTAGTGAATTCGACCCTAGGTGAGTCATTGTAAGTCAGGGCAATAGTCCCCACCATTTTTTTACCCTCCTATTGGTCGAAGGAGGAAAAGTCCCCACAAGTGGTGGGGCACTAGGGTTATTAGACACTCCTAGAGATTCCATCTCTAGTAAGTAATCGTTAAGTGAGGCCGACATGTTGGAGTGCACTTCAAGTGAATGGAAGAATATAAATAGAGAGTGAGAGCCTCTCTATTTATCGCTTGCAACAATCACACTCACTCATTGGGGCGCATGAGTGAGAGAGAGAGACTGCTGCTGTTGGGAGATCATCTTACTGTTTTGGGATTTTACTATTTTGGTTCTGATTCTATCTCTGGGGAAGTTGCGGGGTTTTCTCCTTTATGGTTTCCCCAAGGAAAACTCTTTGTGTCTCTTGTCTCTTGTGATGTGCTTATGTTTTATTGCTGTGCTTGTTATTCTCTCAGTAAAAAGATCCTAAGATCATAATGCTAGCTTATATGATGAAAAACTAACATGGTATCAGAGCTAACCTGAGAAGAAGACATTGTGTAGCTACAAAAGCTAGGGCTTCTTACTTTTTGGGTCTCTCTCCACAATCCATCCGCAAAAGTATTCTAGGATGACTCTCGATTGAAGGGTGCATTTTTCTGTCGAAGCGGAATTCGATTCCGAGTATTTTCAGTTTTCGATGCGGAAATTAGGGATTTCTATAGAAGAGGAATTTTTGAGTGAGACCAGCATAGGATTTTTCTCCTCATAAAAGCCGAATTTTAGAGACCTGGATCAAGAACTTTGGTTGGGTGAAACTCCAAGAAAGTCAAACCCTAGTTTGACCCCGAGCTAGGAAAACCCTTAATACTAAAACTGATAAGTTTTGGTACATTCGCTATATTCCGAGTTTGGAGAAGTCTCAGAAGCGAAACATTGTAGGGGCTGAATATCAAATCCTGATGTACACTATATCCAAAATTCAGCCTCAGATTTGCTATATTCTGGGAGATATGATCCCTCCAAGTTAGTATTCTAGCTTCTTCCAGAATTCATCCCTAATAGGACACCTTGGGAGAATTGCAATATCTTGGGCTACAGAGGTCCAAATGGAATTACTAGATATTTTCTAGAAAGGGCACAGAATTTAATTTCGGTGGTCGAAATATTAGACTAAGAAGATGAACCAGTGACACGTGGCATGTCATACAACTTCGTTGTTCTGAACAGTCCTGTAATAGGTCACCCTGGAAAAAGGATCATAAATCCCAAATGGTGAAACCAATTCTGATGAAACCTATGGTGTTGGATCAGGGACATGTGAGGTTACCTCAGTAAGAAATTTCAAACATAAAGGTACAGCAATGTCATATATATCATAGAAACATTAACAGGCATTTCTGGAGAAGAAATTGGAAAATTAGGGCTTCCTATTTCAAGAGCTTCCCTCCACTGTTTTCAGAAAAGGAGTACATTGGAAAGCTCCATTTGAAGAGATATATCTATCTATCCAATCAGATTTGAAAGATTCTAAGTTTTTAAATTTAGGGTTTATGTGACAAACCCTAGATCAGTCAGCTCTGAAACCAGGATGGACACCTCAAATCGGTAAGATCTAATCCTTTGCTATTTTCATTTGAGGTTCTCATTTCAAAGTGATCTATCACATCAGCCTGATGATAAGCTTGGTGAAGTTGACAACTTCCAAGCCTAGAAGTATATGATCTCTCTGAAGAAAATGGATTGGACACCTACATGAGTATAGAGGTTCCAGTTCCAGAGGGAGATGAGGCTAGAAGCCTTACAGAAGAAGAACTTGGTCAAGACCAAGAAGATAATTGTTGATTCAGTCACGGATCAACTTGTACCACAAGTGTCTTCCCTAAAGACACCGATGAGGTTTGATTCCTTGACCAAGATATTTGAAGGGAATAATAGAAACCAGAATACAGAGACCATGCCATCATAAGAGTCTCTCAAATCAAAGAACAACTTGAAGCGTTAAAAGAAGAAGTGAAGAATGCAAAAGTGGTGATGGCCACCTTGAATGGCCTCCCAGGATCATGGGATTCGTTCAAGGAATGTGTGCTAGAATGAAGTGATTAATTTCAGCAGACTTTGGTAAGAAGAAGCTTGAGTCATAAGAAGAGAAGAGAAGATGGGAGCAATTGAAGATCAAGATCTCACCATCAAAATAAGATTCCTCAAGCAATGAGGAATATGAAGAACTCAACTCTTGAAGAACCTCTTATCCACCTTAGAATTTGGATAAGAAACGATGCTATCATGAATAAAGAAGACGATGAAGCTGAAGGCTCAAGGAGTCTACCCACAAAACAAATAAAGATAAGTATTCAATTGTCATTTTATTTCATTGTTTTGTTATGCATTTGTTTATATTCAGTTAATGTATTATGCATGATAGAATGTTTGCATTAATGACAGTATACTACCAATATGCATGTGATGGGTAAGTAGCTCATGGTGCTATACAACTCTCCATTGCTACTTATCTAGAATGAAACCTCTTTGCTGACATATTGGATTAGTGCACAATCTCAATGTTGTCTTAGTAGAGATTGGAGGCATCTAGAAAGTTTCAGTGAGATATGGATGAATGTTGTATTGGCTAAAGTAGTTGCATGATCATATATTTATGCATAATAACTTGCCAGTATAAATATTCCTTATGAAATGTTTCTTACCATACAAATGCATTTGACTTGTAGGAAAGACTGCATACATAATCGCCTACAAGCAAAGAAGAATGAAGACTTGTTTCGAAGAGCAAGTGACGACATTTCAAAATGAAGAATAATATGATGAGTGCATTGACATCATTGATGCAGAACCTTCCAGCCACCACGAAGAAAGGGAAGACAAGTTCAAGAAGAATTATGTCAGGGCATAGTATTGAGACCTAAAGAGAAGTTCATAGTTCCATCATGTACTAGATGGAAACATCATGGGATACAAAGAAAGATTCGTAGCATGAGGCTTCTCACGAAAAGAAGGCATAGACTACAAAGAAACATTTACAGCTACTAGAAGTGAAGTCACATGACATGATCATGTGTGCAAATGAAAGAAGGCCTTGTACGAGTTCAGAAGACACCCATGGGATAACGCATACATGATGAGCTTGATGAATATCTTAACCGTTGCTACAAGGTTGATAAAGGATGACAAGCTCACAGATGGATGTGAGAAGAACTTTTGGAAAAGTTCAAAATAGAGGATCTTGGTATCCAATGATCCTAGATGGACACTACTTGTCACTCCAGTACATAATGTTTAGTGCATAGAGTACATAAGACAGAGGGAGTATGATGCTCCGCTTCAAAGGGAGTGACTACAGAATATCTTAAGGTTTGACAAGGTACGACAGGATGGGCAGATTACTGATGACTCCAACCTTTGCTTCAAGGTTCAAGGTAGAAGACCAGTGATGCTCCTGTTATATGTCGATGCATTATTTTCTAGGCATGGAGGTATGGACAAGGAAAGTATGCAGTAGAGATCCTGAATAGGGTCAGGATGATGGACCGCATGACCACACCTATGGCATCGAACCTGAAACTATGAAGTGATGCTTCATTAGAGATGGTTGATGCTACGATGTGTCGTCAGATGATTGGGTCCTTGATGTACCTGATGAGCACAAGACCATATATGTGCTTTGCTGTGAACACCTTGAGCCAGTTCTTGACAAATCCGAGACATGTTCACTTTATTGCTGCAAAGCATATTCTGATGTACCTGAGGGGTACAGTTGATTATGGGCTGAAGTACGATGTGAATCAAAAGATTAACCTGGATGGTTATGTTGATTTAGATTGGGCAGGCAGTGCCATCGATAGTAAGAGCACTTCAGGGTGTTTCTTCAGTATGGGATCAGGTGTGATCTCTTGGTTTAGTAGGAAGCAATCCTGTGTGGCACTGAGTACAACTGAAGCAGAGTATGTCGCATCCTGTTCAGCTAGTTGTGAGGCAGTATGGCTGTGGAAGCTACTATCTGATATATTTGATCTCTAGTTGGATGCTACTTGTTTGCATTGTGACAACCAGAGTTGCGTGAAGTTGTCAGAGAATCTAGTGTTACATGACAAGTAGAAGCATATTGAGATCAAGAATCACTATATCAGGGATATGGTGCAGAGAGGAGTAGTGAAGCTCCAGTATGTGGTGACAGAGGAACAGATAGCTGATGTATTAACGAAGCCATTGGATAGGGTGATGTTTGAGTACTTCAGGGAGAAGCTTGGTGTTCTCCAGATCGAGATTTCCTCAAAGGGAAAGTGATGAGTCCCATATCCATTCTGTCATGGTGAGAGGATTCGTTCCTTCCATGGTAAGATATAAGGGCTGAGCCATTCTGTCATGGTCAGAGGATTGGTTCCTTCCATGTCAGATATCAGTGCTGAGATCCATAGCCATTCTAACGAGTAGGTCAGATGCAAGGGCAATTGCCATTCTAGGAATGGAGGCACCTGGTCAGTTACCAGGAACACTCAGTATAGAACTGAGTAGCCATTCTGATGTGATAGAGGGATGTGTTCACACTTGATCAGATGTAAGGGCTGAACCATTCTATCATGGCTAAAGGATTAAGTTCCTTCCATGTCATATGTGAGTGTAGGCCATTCCAACGAGCAGGTCAGATGTAAGGGAAACTTCCATTCTCTAGGAGAATGGAGACGCCTGGTCAGTTACCAGGTAGCTCAGTCGAGGACTGGGGGCCATTCTAATATGATTGCTGGGGTGTGTTCTTGTATGATTAGATGTGAGTGCAAGCCCTTCCATCACTATGAGCAGGATGTGTTCCCGCCTGGATGGATGTAAGTGCAGAGCCTTTTCATCACTATGAGAAAGATGTGTTCCCGCCTGGATGAATATAAGTGTTGAAATATCTCATCACTGTGAGTAGGATGTGTTCCAGCCTGGATGGGAGTCTTTCATCATTGTGAGCAAGATGTTTTCTAGCCTAGATGAAAGTGGGAAAATCTTCCATCACTGTGAGTAGGATGTGTTCCAGCCTGGATGGAAGTACATAACTCTTCCATCATTGTGAGTAGGATGTGTTCCAGCCTGGATGGATGTGAGTTCTGTGAATTTCTGATGAGCAGGTCAGATTTAAGTGCAGAGCCATTTCATAGATGGTAGTAGATGTGCCTACCATGCTGGTGAATGTGAGTGCTGGTCCTTTTTGATGTGATTATAGGATTGGTTCCGATATGATCAGATGTAAGTGTTGGGCGGGCCTTTCTGATGAGTAGGTCAAATGTAAGTGATGGGCGAAGACCTACATGATGGCTAGGCCTACAACTAGCATGAAAAAGGGCTGGCTCTATAGAAATTCATGTGACAAGAAGAATCATGAGATAGCACTAGTGATAATCCAGATCGAGTGATGATACAGATCCAGTGATGATAGCCAGTGATGATCCAGATCCAGTGATGACAGCCAGTGATGATCCAGATCTAGTGATGATCCAGATTTAGTGATGACAGCAAGTGATGATCCAGATCTAGTGATGATCTAGATCCAGTGATGATAGCCAGTGATGATCCAGATCGAGAGATGATCCAGATCCGATGATGAAGATGACTTGAAGACGAAGATGAATTGAAGACGAAGATGACTTGAAGATGAGATGATCCAGCTGATACAGAGAAGAATACTTGTGCTGATACATTGTGTCGAGAGAATACCTTCCTAGTTAAAAGGGAGTGTTGATGTAATTGTAACTTCTGAATGTATTCACTTGTATCTCTTATCTATTGTAACCCGGTGTTCATTCTAGGATTTTTTGTAATGTATTTGAGTCATGTCATACCCTGATGTTTATTACGGGAAGTTTCTATAATGAGAAATTCATGTCAAGTCATTGTGGATAACCCTATTATTGGTCAAGGGTTAAAGTCCCCATAGTTGTGGGGCCCTTGGGTTATTAGACTATCCTAGTGAATTCGACCCTAGGTGAGTCATTGTAAGTCGAGGAAATAGTCCCCACCATTGTGTTACCCTCCTATTGGTTGGAGGAGGAAAATTCCCCACAAGTGGTGGGCCACTAGGATTATTAGACACTCCTAGAGATGTCGGCTCTAGTAAGTAATTGTTAAGTGAGGATGACATGTTGGAGTGCACTTCAAGTGAACGGAAGAATATAAATAGAGAGTGAGAGTCTCTCTATTTATCACTTGCAACACTCACACTCACTCATTGGGGCGCATGAGTGAGAGAGGAGAATCTCACTCAGTGTGAGAGAGAGAGACTGTTACTGTTGGGAGATCATCTTACTGTTTTGGGATTTTACTGTTTTGGTGTTGATTCTATCTCTGAGGAAGTTGCGGGGTTTTCTCCTTTATGGTTTCCCTGAGGAAAAATCTTTGTGTCTCTTGTCTCTTGTGATGTGCTTATGTTTTATTATTGTGCTTGTTATTCTCTCAGTGAAAAGATCCTAAGATTATAATGCTAGCTTATATGATGAAAAACTAACAACAACCTCATGACTCTTATTATTTCATTCGATTAGAAGCATCGAGGTACAAATTAATACAAGTGGTTCTCTCAGTAGGACCATCGGGGACCACAAAAATATACATATAGAATATTCTTCGAAGTTACAATATTTCAACACTCCCCCTTAACGAGAAGGGTATTCTACAACAACATCAACAACAACAATGGTAGGAGAGAGATAGAGGACATCATCAAAATCATCAGGGTAACACATCTATAAATCATTGGAAGCTTTTCAACATCATATAGTCTTTGTCGTCAATCTTTAATGACAGCAAATCTTTGATCATCATCAACATCTTCAGCACTTTGACCTTTCAATCAACAACAACATCTTCAGCACTTTGACCTTTCGATCAGAAACATATTTAGCACTTTGACCTTTCGATCAGCAACATATTAAGAACTTTGACCCTTTTATCATCAACATCTTTAGCACTTTGACCTTTCGATCAGCAACATCTTCAGCACTTTGACCTTTGGATCAACAACAACATCTTCAGCACTTTGACCTTTTGATCAGCAACATCATCATCATCATACTCTGATCTTTCGATCAGAAACATCATCATCAAAACATCAACATGATCCTTCCTTTTGGAATTATAGGATCAACACATTTGTGGTACTCAGACGATCCTTCCTTTTGGAATTACGGGATCAATCCACGTTCTTGAGTACCGAATTCATCGGATCACTTATGGACATATGTCCCAGTATGATACAATCCCTCTTCATTCTCGAGGACCGAGGTCCCCGTATCACTTTAGGGAAAGTCCCCAGGGATGATACAATCCCACTACAACATCACTACTCCCCCTTTCAGGGAAGGTCTTTCCAAACCACACCAAGCTTGTCTCGAAAGTGTTTGAACTTTACTCGGGACAGAGGCTTTGTCAACACACTAGCAACTTGTTCATCAGTACTCACATACTGGAGCTTTATGGCTCCTTTCTACATCATATATCGAATGTAGAAATACCTGATTTCTATGTGCTTCGATCTATCATGGAACATACGGTTCTCTGTCATCTTTATAGAACTTTGGTTGTCACGTAGAATCACAGTAGTGTCCAAATCTAGGTTGAATAACTCTGATATCAGCTTTCAAATCCATATGGCTTCACAACTAGCAGAGAAAGCTGCTATATATTCTTCTTCAGCTGTGCTCAGAGCAACACTGGATTGCTTTCTGCTAAACCATGAAATCATAGCAAATCCCAGACTATAACATCCACTTGATGTGCTTTTTCTGTATGAGATACTTCCAGCCTAATCTACATCTGTATAACCATACAATCTATAGTCATGGCTATTATCATAGTATATACCAAAGTCTATAGTCCCTTTCAAATATTTCATCACATGTTTTGCAGCTACCAAGTGAACCATACTAGGTTGAACTAGATATTGACTTAAGGTGTTCACAGCAAAACAAATGTCTGGTCTGGTATTTGTTAACTACATCAATGGCCCAATGATCTGTCAGTAATGAGTCACATCCACTAACTCTGATGATTCATCAGTTAACAACTTTAGGTTGGAATCCATGGGTGTGTCCAAGGCTTTGCATTCCAACATATTTGATCTTTTCAATATCTCAACTACATACTTTCCCTGGTTGAGAAAGATTCCTTCTGAACTATGCCATACTTCTAGACCTAGGAAATAGTGCATTAACCCAAGGTCTTTCATTTCAAATTCTTTGGCTAGTTTCTTCTTGCTTTCCATAATATGTTTCTCATTCCCTGTTAGGAATAAGTCATCCACATATAGTAGTAGGATGACAGGTTCATATTCGACAACCTTGAGGTAAAGGTTAGGATCAACTTTACTCTTGGTAAAACCCATGCTTGATAGGAAACTATATATCCTTTCATACCAAGCTCAAGGAGCTTGTTTAAGACCATACAAGGCCTTCTTCAACTTGCATACTTGAGTATGTCTATCTTCAACTTCAAATCCTTGTGCCTATTCTATGTATACTTCTTCTTCGATCACACCATTTAGAAAGGTTGTTTTCACATCCATCTGGTGTAAGTCCCACTTCATCATGGATGCAAGTGCCATGATATCTCTAATCAAAGTATACTATGCTACTGGGGCAAATTTTTCTTCATAGTCAATTCCCTCTTTCTGAGAGAAACCTCTAGCCACAAATATTTCTTTATACTTCTCGATACTCCTGTAAGCTGCATGCTTTATTTTGTATATCCATTTCAAGGATACTATACTCTTCCCTTCTGGTTTGGTAACTATATCCCATACATCATTCTTTATTATTGACTAGTATTCTTCATTTATTTATTCTACCCATTCTTTCTTCTGTACGGATTCTTCATAGTTTGTAGGTTCTTGATCTACAAGATTACACATCAAGGCTACATAGTTGGAAAAAGTCTTAGGTTTCTTTCTTTCCCTTGTGGAGCCTTTAGGAGCTCCATATATTTTTGCCTCTCGAATAATTTCTCTTGTCCAAGAAGGTTTTCTCTTTCTTGATATCTCCATAATGGGAGGTTCTTGTGGTTCTACTATGTCATGTTCTTCAGGAGCTTCATCTTCAGGGAGACATGCAGTTTATTTATTTCTGGGAGGTGTCTCTTCTTCATACACTTCTTCATGTTGGCACTTCCTGGATCTCTTGAGGGCTTCCTCTTCATCAAATGTCACATCTCGACTGATTTCCATGTGATGGAATCCATGAATCTAGATTCTGAATGCTTTGGATACTTCACAATATCCAACAAATATCCCCTTCTTTCCGGAAGGGTCCAACTTGGTTCTTTTCTCTTTTGGTATATGAATATATACTGGACAACCAAATATCTTGAGGTGACTTACCTAGTCATTCTTTCCCATCAACATCTCTTCTGGAGTCTTGAACCCGAGAGCACTATGAGATATCCTATTCTATACATATATAGTAGTTCTTGTTGCATCTTCCCATAGATGCATTAGAAGATCTTGATCATATATCATTGTCTTCACTGGCTCCATGATGGTTCTATTCTTTCTTTCTGCAACCCAATTCTGTTGAGGATTATAGGTAGTAGTTAGTCCCCTCTTGATTTTGGCATCTTTGAAAAAATCTTCAAACTCTTTTGAGGTATACTCTCCACCATTGTCTGATCGGAGTGTCTTTATTTTCTTGTGTGAAATATTCTCTATCAAGGCTTTGAACTCTTTGAATTTTTCAAACACTTCACTCTTTTATTTGAAGAAGTATATCCAAGTCTTTCTTCAAAAGTCATCAATAAATGTGATATAATATTCAAAGCCACTTAAGGATGTCGAAGACATTGGACCACATACATTTAAATGAATCAATTCCAATGTACCTTTTGTCTTTGTCTCACTTTTCGGAAATGGATTCTTGATGTTCTTTCCCTTCGCACATCCTTTACAAATGCCTTCATGCTTGATCTTCATATATGGTAATCCCGTCACTAATTTTTTCACATGAGGTAGAGCATTGTAATTAATGTGGGCAATACTTCTATGCCATAGTTCACTAGGGTCAGTGGAATCATGAACAAGGGTTGTTTCTGAGTGCCCCTTGAGTTTATACAAGCCTCCTTCTTCTTCACCAATAATGATTGCATCTTCAATATTCTTTCCTTTGGGCCACACGAGTACTTGGCCATCTATGAAAGCAATTTCGAATCCTTTCTTATCTAAAGCTGAGATAGAAAGTAAATTATTCTTTATACCAGGTACATATAATACATTTTTCATCTTTAGGGGATTACCTGAATCAAGTTTGTAACTTGCTTCACCAACTCCTTTGATCGGATATTGATAGTCATCTCCTAGGGATACTTTCTGAGGAGAGATATTTTCTTCAGGTTTGGACAGAGTTTTCTTTTGTCCCATCATGTGCTTTTAAGCACTACTATCGATAAGCCAAGTGTCTTCTCCAGGAATTATAGATCGAGAGACTGCAGAGAATAGAACATACTCTTCTGCATCTTCTTCTATTGCTTGTTTTCTTGGAGGTCCTTCTTCTTCTTCTTCTTCTTCTTATTCATCTTCATCTTCTACTAGATGAGCATGATGTCTTTTGTTGTTGTTGATCCTCTTCCTATATTCTTTCTTCCTTATAGGACAATTTCAGGCAATGTGTCCTATCTTACTACAATTAAAACATTCAAAACCAGAATAGTCTATAATAGGTTGATTTTCTCTTACCCTTTAAATTCTTTTGGGAGGTTGAGACTCCTTTAAATTTATTCTCTTGAAATTATTTTGGCCTCTTCTTCTTTTGGTGTGAGTGGCTAGGGCTTGATCATATTTTTTTAGTAAGGCTTCTCTATTTTCCACTCTAGTCTCCTCTTGAATGCATTCTTCCCATACCACATCAAACTTCATACTTTCTTTTTTGGCAAACATCATCTGAATGAAGGACTCCCAGGGTCTAGTGAGACCGTTGAGTGTATTCATAACCATTTCATATTCATCAAGATTATCTCCAATAGCTTCTAGTTGCTCTTTGACCTGAGAAACCTTTATGAAGTAATCTTGGATGGATTCTCCATGACTCATCTTGGTGCTCTTTAGTTGAGCTCTTAGATTCATCTTTCTGTTAATGTTCCTTCCCTCATACATTCTGATTAGGACTTCAAACATTTCTTTTAGAGTATTCTTGGATGACACTTGAGGGATCAAGTGATCCTTGATGGAGTTAGCAATAATCCTTTGTGCCCTAATCATATCCTTTATGTGCTTCTCCTTGGATTCATCTTCTTCGGGTTGTGTAACTTCTTCTTTGACATATTTATCAACATAATTCTCTTAGAGAATGAGACCAATTCTATATTTCCATGCTCAAAAATTCTCTATGCCTTCTAGCTTATCCTCAAGCTTAGTGCTTGGGGCCATCTTGTCAGAAAATCACAAAAATTTAAAATTTTGTGGAATGAGAAACATACCTTACCAGAATATGCACTTGAATGAGGTGAGTTGACTAGTGTGCTTGGATTTTGGAGATTTCAACTCTTCACCTTTGAAATTAGACTTGCAAGATTCAGCTTCTGCAGCTTTCTGGTTCAGTAGTTTTCTGGTGCAGCTATCGAACTAGGGTTTGACTTTCCTGAAGACTCACACAACCAAAAAATTTGATTCCAGGCTCAAAATATGCGCTCTGGGAGGGCGCAAATTTATATGCAAGTATTTTTTTGAAACTCAAAAATTTTCCTGAAACCCTAATTTCTTCCAGGGAGAGAGAGAGCTATTTCACCTTGTGAAAGTTGTCCTATTCAGGCTAGCTTTGATACCATGTTAAAATTTCATATGCTTAGCTAAAACATCAGTATTTCATTTCATTTTCAATAAAAAAAGCATATAAACAGGATCACTGAAAGAAATAGTATCACAAGAACAACACAGATTTATCCTGGGAAAACCCTAAAGGGAAAAACCCAGCAAAAGCTTCCTCAATATAGATGCCCCAAAAGATAAAAGATAAAAACAATAAGGAGATCAAAGCCTGATCCTCCTCCTTCTCCAGCTACTTCTCTCTTATCCACTAATGCACTACACAAGTGAGAATGTGTGTTCCAAATGAGGAGCTTCACACCTCTATTTATATTCATCCGTTCACTTTAATAATTAAATCCGACATGTAGGCTCGAGTTAATCATGTAGGATCAAGTTACAGATATAGGCTCAAGTAACTACATTGGGGTGCTAATGACCCACCTTTACAATTAGAGGGGACTACCTCATGAATCTTATTAGTTCTTCCAATTAGAAGAATCAGGGTACAAATTAATACAAGTGGTTCTCTTAGTCGGACCATCGAGGACCACAAAAAGATACATATAGAATATTATTTGAAGTTACACTAGTACAAGTGATCAATTTTGCCACGGCAAAACGTGGCAATATCCACGGAAAAGCATGGATATTGCCACGGAAAAGCATTTTTTTTCCCGTGGCAGTCATTTCGTCGCAATAGCGACGACCCGTTAGTTGCGTGGCAACAGCGACGGGAATACATCGCAATTGCGACGGCCCTTCCTAGAATGAAAAAATCCCAACCCGTCTCTATATCAACGGCAAGACGTCGCAAGGTTCCACGGCAAGCCGTCGATATAGAGACGGCAAGACGTCGCAAGGTTCCATGGCAATCCGTCGATATAGCGACGGCAATACGTCGCAAGGTTCCACGGCAGGCCGTCGATATAGCGACGGCTAGACGTCGCAAAGTTCCACGGAAGGCCGTCGATATAGCGACGGCAAGACGTCGCAAGGTTCCACGGCAGGCCGTCGATATAGCGACGGCTAGACGTCGCAAAGTTCCACGGAAGGTCGTCGATATAGCAACAGTAACAGGAAAGGCAAATTTATATAAAATTACCTTGGCTGTCGGAGTTAGCCAATGAATCTAACGAGTTCTTCCTTCGCCGTCCATTGTGTCCTTCTTATGGCCTCTCTTCTACGCTCATGATCTTGCATTCTACACAGCCCAATACTTAAGGAATTAGAACACACCAAGACAAACAGAGTTTCAAATAGTTCAGACTTGAATTTAGAAGACAACGGATCGAATCCTGAAAACATACTCTACAATCAAAGCAAGCTGATCAGGCCGTTCTTGTATGGTCTCGTCCCTTTGAGAGCCTTCAGTTTGTGAGGTTTGATTACCATTTGCAGAAAATCTGAGAATCCACAGTATGAGATTAGTGTAG
>LPNX010989648.1:686-12735 GCA_001517045.1 Pseudotsuga menziesii | reverse complement strand
TGGTTTGGTTGTTTCTATGGACCATTTATTCACTATATGTATCTCTTGCACTAGCAAGACTTATACTTACTAATATAATATAGTATAACCTTTTTCAATATTAAAAAAAAAAAGTGGATNTGGTTTGGTTGTTTCTATGGACCATTTATTCACTATATGTATCTCTTGCACTAGCAAGACTTATACTTACTAATATAATATAGTATAACCTTTTTCAATATTAAAAAAAAAGAAGTGGATAGCATCTTTCTTGCTTGTATTACCATCCAACTAAGCTCATGTGTTTGTCTTTTGGAAACAAAGTCACTTTGTGGTATCTAAGCTATGTTGATAGCACTATTAAAATATTTCATAGTTGTTATTTTTATTTATTTATGTCAGTTATAAACAAATTCATATTCTATAATAAAGTATTTCTCGTTCCTTTAAAAGATACATATAATTAGCATTCCTTGTTCTCTTAATACATACATATAAAATCTATATATCATTGTTTATAGATTTTGTAATGGTTCTTCTTTTTCTCTTAATACATACATATAAAATCTATATATCATTGTTTATAGATTTTGTAATGGTTCTTCTTTTTTAATGTTAGGTTTTGTAACGAAACCTAATAAATAAACCCTTTTTTTCATACATATATCAATAACGTAGGGTGTTTTTATTGCATAATTGATAAATCTATTCCAAAGAAAAATGGGAAGAAAAATGAGATAAAAAAGCATGGGATGAACATAGAAATCATGTTCATGTGGAAAACTATAATATCGAAATAATTTAGATCATGTCAATTAAGGAATAAATATATGAATTTAATTTATATTAAAAAAATAGACTTGCAATTCTATGTGAAATGCAACGTCAACAATTAAATACAACTTAAGGTTTAAGTAGAATTCTATTTCTTATCAAGCATCCATGTTTTAACTATGAGATATTACGAGATTTAATTAACCACACTTACTATCCCAAAAGGTGCAAAGATAGACATAAAATAACAAACAAAAACATATAGAAATGCACGAACATATAGGAATGAACATGAAGAATAACCAAACATAAATGTGTCATGGAAAATTTTGCACCCACTTTTTCTCGAAAATTTTACATGCATTTTACTAGACCAATAAGGGAGAAAAAAATATTACTAAGAGAATCAATTTTTCTCTTTAAGCAACATGATGGCATTGATGCGTATAGGGATGAATGTTGTGGAGGAATTGAAGGAGTTCTAGTTATGAATCCTTATTCTCTTGAGCATGAAGAGAATAAGGATTTCTTATGCTCATGTTTGAGGCCAGATGTGACTACTTTATGGGACCAAGACTTTACTAACTTATCTAATAATTTGAAGAGAATGCACTATAGATCATTATGATTCCCCTTTCACATCCATATCTATATCTATGGTTGACGCCATGTCCACTATGGAAATATTCGAGTGCCTCTTTATCTGTGACAAAATAATAAAATCTTAAATTAACATGAATGTATGGGTTCNTTTCACATCCATATCTATATCTATGGTTGACGCCATGTCCACTATGGAAATATTCGAGTGCCTCTTTATCTGTGACAAAATAATAAAATCTTAAATTAACATGTATGTATGGGTTCTACTATGAATATGTGCTTGAAGATACTACAATAAAACTCCCATACCTTATCACAAGGTGTGTTAAAGAGAAATGGTAACTAAGAAGGCATCTAAAAGATAAGTGGGTAATCACCATGCCCTAAACAAAAACTACCATAACTTAGATGGTAGATCACAGTGAGTGAATCCCATGAGATAGAAACCTAGTTTCTAAAATATTCCCTTTGTTGCTTTAGGTTTTTATTAGAACACTAGGGCCTCCAATCGCTAGAGGAGAGAAATTTTGGGTATATGTTATATTATTTGCATGTGTGTGATCAGGGGGTGTGCTTGTTAGCGGTGCACCTATTAGCGGCATCCCTGGGGATCCATGTATGCATCAGGAACGTGTGTGTAGCACTAGCTTAGGGTGGGTAATAGGGGGGCATCTTTATGCCTCCCCCCTTTCATGAAGAAGATATCGCAAAATGGATGGTATTCCATTTATGACATTGAAAATGGGCATTATTCCATTTTCGATTATCAATGCAACGAGTTCGAAATTTTTCAGGCTATTTTCGGTTATTTTGGAGATTTTTCTAAAAATATGTAATTTAATCCTGGCTAAGGGGTTGGGGTCTATTTTCTAATATGGATTAAGATATTAGGGTATTGTATGCTACGAAATACCTATATTTTTTTATTGCGAGTAATTCATAATGATAATGAGAAAATAGGAGGTGTGGCTCCAAGGTTTGCTGGTTTTCTTGATTAAGGGTTTCCAACATAAATATTTGTGTATTATGTGTGAATGTTGTGGTGTAATATATTTATTGATTAAAATAAACTATATGATTTTATTCTCTACACAATTTCAAAACTTACAAGCAATATTACCTATTTCTAGGAAACTATAATTAATCTCGGACTTTGCAAGCCATTCTTTCTTCACAAAAAATTTAGTTTGTGAGGAACGATGGTATATCATGGTAGTCACTCTCTGACAAATGAGAACACTTACAACTAATTGAGTTGAACAAAACTATGGTGGAAAATTATAGAGGCTTAAAGCAAATTGGATATGGTGGTTTCCAAATTTGACTTGAATTTTCACGAGTTCTCTCTCATGGTGAAAATCGGAATTCTTAAGTGAGGAAATCATTCATTTAATACTTACTAGATATACATTTAAGGAAATGTATAAAGCAATATAATGAAACACAAGGGAATCTCTCAATTGTGTCCAAATATATCACATGGAGTCCAAGCACAAAGCCATGGAAAAGTACATGGAAATGATGAATGAAGATGAGAAAAACATATTAAAGGTTCTCTTCCACCCTTAGTGTGATTGGAATTCAAAAATCCTTTGAAAAATGAAAAGTCAACGTTGTCTCTTCAACTTTTAATATTTGGAGTAGAGATAACTTCATTCATGGAGATGATTTTTCAACCTTTATTAAGATATGCCACCAAATAATTGTGGCAAAGGCCTTGATGAAATCAATCAATCGGAATGACATGTTACATAGAGTTTGAAAATTTACTTAGCATTATATCTCAACGAAAAAATACATTTAACATACATGAATACGAACTCTTAAACTCACTCTTAGGAAACCCATATAGATATTGAGTTTGAAAAATTACTTAGCATTATATCTCAACCAAAATATACTTTTAACATACATGAACACAAACTCTTCAATTGACTGTTAGGAAACTCATATAAATAGTTACATTTAAGTGTTAGTGGTTACATCAATCCAAAAGAGATATTTGAACACTAACTGTTAAACTCATTCCTATGAGGAAACCCATGTAACTACTTACATCTAAGTATTAGTAATTACACCCACAATAGTTGCATAAAAGCATACACCCACAAAATGTTTTTATGCAATAGGATAAGTATGTACACACTCTTCTATGCAAATCCATGTTAAATAGTTACCACGAAGTGATATCATTGGAGATGCTTTAAATGATTTTGACCTCCAAATAATATGGGATATATATATTGGATGTTTTGATAGATAGATATACCATTCCATATTATAAAATATAAAACAAAAACCAATGATGGATAGAACGCGAAAAATGTAGAGAGCACCCTCAATGCCTACCCCAAGTAGCATTTGTAGTTATGGGAAGGGTAGATATTCCCACTCCAAATTCATGTTTGACTTATATGTGTCCTTTGAGCGGCTCACAATCCATGTATAGATATGGAACCATTTAATAAATTATTGTCGGAAAAAGATTGTTTTGATTTATGCACAAGCCCTAATGAATGCATTGGTCCTTGGGATAGATATGAAAAAGTAAATACAATGTGGGAATAAGAACACCCAACAATCAATAAGCATCTTGACCCCAAAAACAGTGGCAAATCATGATTCTATATCGAGGCGGGGGGTATATANATCAATAAGCATCTTGACCCCAAAAACAGTGGCAAATCATGATTCTATATCGAGGCGGGGGTTATATATATACACACAATTTGGTTTGTTTTCATCCATAAAACATTTCCATTATTTACATTCACTCTCAGGTATCATATGATGTGAAAGAGATAAGCCGTCGCATATCAGAATAGGAAGTCATAGGTGTTTTGATATGAGAAGAATATCTCAATTGCGTTGTTTAAGAGATTCACATGGAATATCATGGGCATGCAAGTGAAGTTGTAGATCATAATGTTAATGTTGCAGGAAACAACTCATACGTAGGAAACAGTGGAAACCAAAATATTCATAATAACAATATCATGGTACAGGAGCAGGGGCAAGAACAGGGTTGAGTCCCATTTGGATATAATTAGGCATGGCACCCTCATTCCCCAAGTAACATGTTGTATGTGCAGCCAAATTATAATCATGCATGGTACCCTGGTGCCCCGAGTAATATGTTGTATGTGCAACAAGATTATTCTTATCCTAATTTATCTCCTGCAATGGGAATGCACATGAATATGAATGGCTATACCGATGGCTATTATTTCAATGACCCTGGCACTCAGTATGGTAGTGATTATATTCACAATGACTATTATTATCATCCATCTACTGATGACTTTTATCCATTGCAACCACAACTAAAATTCCAAGTACAACCCCAACCCATACCACAACTGGTATTCAACCCAGGAAGAAGAGTAAGCTCCAACAACAGGTAGTCTAGTAGAAGGAATAGTAAAAATCTTCAAGAAGCACAGATAGGGAGAGTCATAGGGATAATTCAAGATGAAGGGAGAGGGAGAGGCAGAGGGAGAGTGTTGAGGGACAATAATTATAATGAAAATACAGCATTTCCCCAGGTTATGGGCGACATCAGAGAACTATTGATTAGAATGTGAATCAATGAGGGTGAATTCGTGGGAATAAAACCCCCGTACCTTATCATAAGGTGTGTTTAATAGAAATGTTAACTAAGAAGTCATCTAATAGATAAGTGGGTAATCACCACACCTTAAAAAAAACTACCATAACTTACATAGTAGATCACATTGAATGAATCCCACAAGATAGACACCTAGGTTCTAAAATATTCCCTTTTTTTCTTAAGGATTTTATTAGAAGAATACATGGCCTCCAATTGCTAGAGGAAATTAATGTTGGGTATATATTAAATTCTTTACATGCGTGTGATGGGGGTTGTTCCTATTAGTGGTGCACCTATTAGCGATTCTCCTAGCGATCCATGTATCTATCGGGCACATGCACGTACCACTGGCTCAGGAGGTAATAGGGGGTGTGTTTATGCCCTCCCNTCCTATTAGTGGTGCACCTATTAGCGATTCTCCTAGCGATCCATGTATCTATCGGGCACATGCACGTACCACTGGCTCAGGAGGTAATAGGGGGTGTGTTGATGCCCTCCCTCTTTCTTGAAGCGTATATCAAAAAATGGGTGGAAACCCATTTATGACATCGAAAATGGGCATTATCCCATTTCTGACATTGAAAATGGGCGTTAGCCAATTTTTCCATTATCAATGCAATGAGTTCGAAATTGTTTGGGTTATTTTCCATTATTTTGGGGATTTTTCTAAAAATATGTAATTTAATCCCAGTTAAGGGATTGGGGTCTATTTTGTTATCTGCATTAATAGATTAGGGTATTGGATGCTACAGAATACCTATATTTTGTATTTTGAGAAATTCATAATGATAATGAGAAAATATGAAGTGTGGCTCCAAGGTTTGTTGTTTTTCCCAATTAAGGGTTTCCATGGTAAATATTTGTGTATTATGTGTGAATGTTGAGGTGTAATATCTATTTTGATTAAATGAATCTATATGATTTTCAACTCTACAGAGGTTTAAAACATACAAGCAATAGTACCTTTTTCTAGAAAACTATAATTAATCTTGGACTTTGCAATACATACTTTCTTCACAAAACATTCAGTTTGTAAGGAACAATTGTATATCATCATAGTCATTCCTTGAGAAATGATAACGCTTTCCACTAATTGAGTTGACCAAAACAATGGTGCAAAATTATAGAGGCTTGAAGCAAAATAGATATGGTGGTTTCCAAATTTGACTTGAATTTTCATGAGTGCTCTCTCATGGTGAATATTGGCATTATTAAGTGAGGAAATCATTCATTTAACACTTACTAGGTATAAATCTAAGGCAAGGTATAAAGCAATATAATGAAACATAAGGGAATCACTCACTTGCGTTCAAATCTATCACATGGAGTCCAAGCACAAAGCCATGGAAAATTACATGCAAATGATGAATGGAGATGATAAAAACATATTAAAGGTGCTCATCCACCCTTGGTGTTATTGTAATTCTAAAATTCTTTGGAAAATTAAAACACATCGTTGTCTCTTAACCTTTTAATGTTTGTATTAGAGATTACTTCATTCATGGAGATAACTTTCCAACCTTGATTAAGATATGCCACCAAACCATTGTGGAAAAATACTTGATGAAAGTAATCAACGAGCATTGTATTAGAGATTACTTCATTCATGGAGATAACTTTCCAACCTTGATTAAGATATGCCACCAAACCATTGTGGAAAAATACTTGATGAAAGTAATCAACGAGCATGTTGCTAGAAATTCTCACCGCTTGGAGACAAGAGTTGTTTCTCTAGGTCTGAATGATTCATATCTAGAACAAATGATTGATAACAAGGATGGAAGACTTCCCCTAGAGCTTGTAGATATCTGAAATGAATCCTTTGGATATTCTTTAATGTGATGTAGTTGTCTCCTATGGTGATTAATCTGCATAGATGTACCTGCACAAACACATCAAACAAACAAGTAAGATCAAAGGTACTAGAAAATGGTCTACAGTTCTATATTAATGACTAAGGAATCCAATAATAAAATGAATGATTGCAACATAATACATTTTATGGGAAAGGAACCAT
Source organism: Pseudotsuga menziesii (assembly GCA_001517045.1). Taxonomy (NCBI): domain Eukaryota; kingdom Viridiplantae; phylum Streptophyta; class Pinopsida; order Pinales; family Pinaceae; genus Pseudotsuga; species Pseudotsuga menziesii. The sequence continues at coordinate 5,752 of LPNX010989648.1, read as the reverse complement.
CTTTGCATTAAAATTAAGAAGAGAGATTACAACCATTGCCTTAGTGTTGTGATTCTCCTTCACATGCCATGTCTTGTCCTCAAAAGTTCCAACTTGCTCCTTCTATGCTCACCATAGATTTGTCCAGAACCTCAGTGCAGTAGCCATTGCCTTAGTGTTGTGATTCTCCTTCACATGCCATGTCTTGTCCTCAAAAGTTCCAACTTGCTCCTTCTATGCTCACCATAGATTTGTCCAAAACCTCAGTGCAGTAGCATAGCTTTTCTCTCTCTCAACCATGGGGGATGAGCCAGGTTTTATAGGCCTTGGGAGGATAGGGATGGTTGAGAAAATGGTGGATGACGTGGAAGGGATATCCTACTAGGGGGGATCTCGAGTCCAAGTGGTCCACAAGAGAATGGATGAGGGTGCCACGAAGTCTTCCTTCAAGAAGCTTCATGAATCTTCTCTTTTTCTCTTTTAAACCCGAGCATTTCTTTTCCTCTATGTAGACAAAGCATTTCCAGGGTGGAATAAATCTTTTATNTCCAAGTGGTCCACAAGAGAATGGATGAGGGTGCCACGAAGTCTTCCTTCAAGAAGCTTCATGAATCTTCTCTTTTTCTCTTTTAAACCCGAGCATTTCTTTTCCTCTGTGTAGACAAAGCATTTCCAGGGTGGAATAACTCTTTTATCAAGGGGAATAGGTAGTGGCACCACTTATTGTCAAGAGACAATAGGCGTTACTAAAGAGGGTAACGCTTTTTAAGTTAAAGGAAAAGGTGGTGGTGGAATCAAATATAGAAAACAGGACTCTGGGCCAATGTCCAACTTCACAGTTTGGGAATTGAGGGAAATTTTCTATGTTTTAAGCCTCAACACATGATGGTGATGAGATTTCTGTTTAACTGACAGAGTATGCCAAGTTACATAGAGTTTGAAAAGTTACTTAGCACTATATCTCAACCAAAAAATACATTTAACATACATGAACACTGTAAACTCTTAAAATCGCTCTTAGGAAACCAATATAGATATAGAGTTTGAAAAATAACTGAGCATTATAGCTCATCCAAAAAAATAGATTTAACATACATGAACGCAAACTCTTAAACTCACTCTTAGGAAACTCATATAAATAGTTACATTTAAGCTTTAGTAATTGCATCAATCCAAAAGAGATATTTCCAAAAAAATAGATTTAACATACATGAACGCAAACTCTTAAACTCACTCTTAGGAAACTCATATAAATAGTTACATTTAAGCTTTAGTAATTACATCAATCCAAAAGAGATATTTAAACACTAACTCTTAAACTCATTTGTATGAGGAAACCCATATAACTACTTACATCTAAGTATTAGTAGTTACATCAAAACATGCACCCACAACATGTTTTTATCATGGTTTTTATGCACTAAGCCTAATATGTGCATACACTCTTTTATGCAAATCCATGTCAAATACCTACATTGAAGTGATATGATTGAAGATACTTAAATGATTTTCGACCTCTACATAAGTATATATATAATGTTGTGATAGATAGATTTAGATTTCCATAATATAAAATAAAAAACAGTAGTTGGTATAATGTGAAAAATGTAGAGAGCACCCCCACTTCCCACTTTGTGTAGCATTTGAAGCAGTGCATAGGGTAGATAGTACCCCTCCAAGCTCATGTTTGAATTATATGTATTCTTCGAGTGGCTCACAATCCATGTATAGATATGGAACCATTTACTAAATTCTTGTGTCATAAAAACATGGTTTTAGATTATACACAGACCCTTATGAATGCCATGGTCCTTTGGGATAGATATGAAAACGTGAGGACCATGTAGGAATAAGAACACCCAACAATCATTAAGCGAGATAACCCTAAAAATAGTGTAAAATCGTGATTCTATATAGAGGTCGGGGCTATATATATATACACACACATTGTAGTTTGTTTTGATCCATAAAAAAATTCCATTATTTGCATTCACTCTCGGATGATTTACATTGACTCTAGGGTATCGTCTGATCTGAAAGATAAGACGTTGCCACATATCGAAATAGGAAGTCGAAGGTGTTTGGATAAGAGAAAAAATATCTCTACTGCGTTGTTTGATAGCTTCACTTGGAAAATGATGGGCATGCAGGTGAAGATGTCGATCATAATGTTAATGTTGCGGGTGTCGATCGTACTGTTAATGTTGCAGGAAAAATATCATACCCAAGAAATGCTGCAAACCCAAATATTCATAATAACAATATGATGATACAAGGGCAAGGGAAAGATTAAGAATAGGGTTGAGTCCCATATCGATATACTCAGGAGGCATGGTACCCTCGTGCCCAGAGTAACATGTATGTGCATCCAAATTATAATCAGGCATGGTACCATGGTGACCCGAGTAATATGTTTTGCGTGCAGCAAGATTACACTTATCCTAATCCGCCTCGTGCAATGGGCATGAACATGAATATGAATCGCTATACCAATGGCTAGTATTTCAATGAACCTGGAACTCAGTATGGTAGTGATTATATTCACAATGACTATTATTATCATCCTCGTACTGATGCATTTTATCCATGCCAACCCCAACCTTGAACACAACCGGTATTCGACACAGGAAGAAGAGGAAGTTCTGGCAACAGGTATTCCATTGGAACGAATAAAAATACTCTTCAAGACGCAGGGAGAGGGAAAATGAGAGTTGAAGAAGAAGGGAAGGGGAGAGGAAATACTCTTCAAGAAACAGGGAGAGGGAAAGGGAGAGTTCAAGAAGAAGGTATGGGGAGAGGAAGAGAGAGAGTGTTGAAGGATAATAAGTATAATAAAAATACATCATTGCCCCAAGTTATGGAAAATATTGGAAAATTATTGTTGAGAATGAGAATCAATGAGAATGAAAGGTCCATGCAACCTGAAGGCCAAGGTAGTGTAGAACTGAATGAGCATGCAGATGCAGATGTAGCTTCCGGCAGAGAGTATTTGAATGCCAAGTTTTTTAATTATAAATTATTATAATAGGGAGAACATCGTAAGTATTATTAAACACCGCGTGTCGATGAGCAACCACATGGGAAATAGAATACTAAATGCAGCTTTGAGAGAAGCTCGTCATGAGCACAGTGTAAGTGATTTTTCTTATTCTTGTTGGTAACCTAATCTTATAATTGTTCTTTAGTCCTGAATACTTATGTTATTAATAAATTGGTCCAATATCCAATATTTCAATTAATTTTGTATTGCATTAACATAATAGAATTCTGAATCTAAAAGAGCTAAATCTGGGTGCGAGGACATGCGGGTGATAGGAAGCCGTAATTTCTGTGGTGTGGCAGAAAATTCTTGCATGAAAATTTGTATGTTGAACTTCCTTGTTTTATTGTTAAAAATTTGAAGGGACTTTCAAGTAACCTACAAAATGCTCCTTTGTTGAAGTATATAAGTTCTTCCAACAACATAGATTTGGTAAGTGTATCAAATGATTCCTTCTATAGAAAAAATAATCTTTCATCAAAGGATTCAACATATCATAGATGAGCAAAGGGTATGGAGATATTGTAAGTGCCTTCAAATATTATTTCATTCTTGAATATACTTAGAAGGAAATTATATATATTATATCCTCACGGATGTTGAATCAACATCCTAAAATTATAGAACTCTCTATCTCATAGTTTGTTGAGTGACTCTTGCATGTAGTATCAGAATCAACAGACAATAAGCTTTCTATCACCAACGCACATTTTCCACTATTCATATACAAGTAACTACATATGGTCCAAACAACTTACTGGTCTTTGTGAGAATATTTCCCTCGTATCTGTAGGTGGGAATATCATCATGGAAAAATGCTCTCTAAAGTTTACCTTACTATGGGATTTTCAACCTTTTTTGAAGATTACCTTACATTACAACCTTGTATAGGAGGTTTGATGTATTTAGTTAATGATTTAGTTTCATTCTTTTGAGGACACCTTGATGTAGTAAATATTCCACAACTATTTTCTTCGAACGCTAATCTTCTTGTTATTTTCCATTCTTTGACAAAAGAGAATGTATTTGTTCTACTACAATTGATCTCTCACTCTCTCTCACTCCCCTACTCCTCCACCTACACCTAACCCCAATTCCCCCCCCCCCTCTCTCTCCCACTCGCTTTCTCCCTTGATCCACTTAGCCCCAATATCCTAACACCCCCTTTGTCTCCATTTATATCCCTTAACACTCCCCCTCTATATCAACCTATAACCCCTTACCCTCTCTCTCTCTCTCTCTCTCTAATTCTTACTAACCTCATCTCTCATTCTCTCTCACTACCCAACTCATCCAACTACTCATAACTCCCTCCCTCTAACACACCAATACCCCATTCTCTCTCTCTCTCTCTCTCTCTCTCTCTCTCCCATAACTCATGATAACCCCCTCTTTGACTCTCTCTCACTCCCCTACTCCTCTACCTAAACCTAACCCCATCACCCCTTCTCTCTCTATACAGTCATCTCCCTAACCCTTACTCACCCATTCTCTCACCCTTACCCCACTTACCCATAGTCTCCTAACACCCTCCTTTGTCTCCACCTCGACTAACCCATTAACAATCCCTCTCTATCTCTACATATAACCCCTTACCTTACCCAAATCTCTCTCTCTCTCTCTCTCTCTCTCTCCTTAAATCTTACTAACTCCCTCTCTCACTTTCTCTCCCCCCCTACTCTTCCACCTACACCTAACCCTGATGCCTCCCCTCTCTCTCACCCCCCCCTCTCTCTAAACCTTATTAACCCCATCTATAACTTTGTTTCTTCCCTACTCCATGTACCCCCAATATCCTAATACCCTCTATTTATCTATCTCTAGCCATTTAACATACCCTCTCTCATTCTATTTATAATCCATTATCACCCCCCACCTTTTAATGTTATTATCACCAAACCAAATAGTATAGTTGTAATATTAGATATCACATACACATTTTAGTGAACAAAAACATGTATTAATTATTGTTACCTATGATCCTAACCACCAAAACCGCCTAATACAACCCCTCTATAACACCCAAATACCCCCACATTAATATAAC